>BSBK01007841.1:0-192500 GCA_027943335.1 Chamaecyparis obtusa | reverse complement strand
AAATATTTAGCATCCATCATCTATAAATAACCAAAGAAATGGGCTAAGCTCACCTTAGCCAAAAATGAGGAGACCAACAAAAGGAAAGGAGAGAAAGAAAGAAACAACTCCAATTATGGTAGGATTAGCACTGCTGGTGAAACAAAAAACACCCATGTGCAAGGGGAAAGGCACACCAAGAAGAAACATATTTCACCAAGGGAGAAGAAGCAAGCCAGCCAGAGGCTAGACTAATGGCTACAACAACATAAGATAAACATTTTAAATCCATGGAACAACAAACAATTTGAAACATACATCACTCCCCCACTAAGATACCCCATCTAAAGGGAAGTCCAAACCCTCATCATTCTAGTCAGCCCCAAAAGAACCAAAAGATGAATAAAAAAATACAAGAAATGAAACACTTTTGGCTTGAAATTGTGAACCAAACACCTTGGAGATGACAGATTTGTACTCATCAATTCAATCTCCAATAAAACTAGACTCACAAGAGCTACCTCAACTACCACCTTGAGAAAGAAACTCCCACACAAGAGGAAGGCCCAAAAGAAACTCAAACCTAATTGAAAAAACTCATGAAGGAGAGAGGGGCACCTCAAAACCCAAAAAAGAAAATAACCAAAGGAGATATCCCTCACCACAAACATGCGTGTAATAAAAAACAACAAGAAAGAGGCACTATCCCCACAACAACTGAAGAGATGTTCATTAGAAAAGGCATCCATCCAAAGGTCAACTATGAGATCTATGTCAAAACACCCACTAAGGTTACTAGCAAAAACCATTAGCAGCACTAAAGGGTTTCCAAATGTAGCCACAACACCATAAAAAGATACATAACCAGCAACACTAGCATTGATGAAGACAAAGTGATTTAGCACAAGGAAAGATTAGCCGCAACATGCCAAGGAAACCCACAAAAACATCATCTCTACCCACAACAAATGCTGGTGAGACTAGGGTAATGAACCCACACCTCCAACCCACAAAAATGATAGGGATCACCCCAAAGAAGTCCTCATCATCACCATATGTCTCACTCTCTGTATCCTCATTTATTGTTGCAGCTGAAGAAGGGGTTGTACGTGATGCAAAAACTATAGGATTTTAAATATGCTCACACTCTACTTTCCCCACCCATTGTTTTATCAAAAATAGTAATTGTTGCTTCACTGGTTGTGATTATGTAGTAGAAATTATCTAATTTACAATACTAGTTGATTATCTACATCAATGGATTTGATGCCCAGAAACTACCATATCAGAATCCCTATTGGGGAAGGGGAACAACCTATAGACTTCATTCTATCTAAGGATTCTACCATATATAGTTTAGTTTAAAAACTCACATTTCCCGAATGTTCAAGATTGTATTGTTGAAGTCATTGGGAAAGACCTTATTTATGCAGAGAGGTAATGCATATATGTGTCACAACTTGTATCTATATTTTTGTCATAATGCATGGACTTTTTGCAGTCTAGTTGTGATTTGAGATGAATTGCAGAGACATGGGAAAGGTCCATACACTCAACACCCTACAGAGATGGGAAAGATCCATAAACTCAACACTAGATTCATGTAGCTATTTCTCATAGGAAGGAAAATTCTTGAGGTACTCCTATTCAGATGGCTGGTAAGATTTTTGGTCATAATGTTTCCATTTTGATAGATACTAGAGCTACTAAATGTTTTGTACATCCTAGAGTTGTATCTATATTACCTTTTAGAGAAAGATATATGGTTGAACCATGGATGGTAGAATATGGAAATAGGAAAGAGCATAGGGTGGAGTAATATTTAGTTTGCAGTGAGTTGGAACTCCCTAGCTTTCAGATGCAAGTAAAACTTTATGTAGCCCCATTGGGTTCCTATGATACCATTTTAGGCATCAACTAGTTAACTAAACACAAGGCTATATAACTATAGAGATAAATTAATTGAATTCCTAGATGATGAAGGGAAACCTATAGTAGTTTAGGGTGTGAAAAATCCTTTTGAGCTTAGACAGATTTATGCTATGCAATTAAAAAAGGAAAAAAGAAAGGGGTGGATGATGTACATGCCATATGTTAAGGATCTTGACAGTCCTCTGAGTTTGGATGATTATCTTATACTAAAAAAGTTCAAGGATGTCTTTCCAAGGGAATTACCTAAATTACCTCTAAAGAGGGAGTTTGATTTCTCCATCGATCTACTATGTAGAACCGAGCAACAATCTAAGGATCCATATCAAATGACTACCACTTAAATGTATGAGTTGAAGGTGCAGTTACATAAAATTTTGGATAAAGGGTTCATATGCCCTAGTGTATCACCATGGGGAGCCCCAGTGATCTTCGTGAAGAAGAATGATGGTATCTTATACTTGTGCATTGATTACAAAATGCTCAATAGGGAAACCATTAAAAATAGATACCCTCTTCCATGAATAGATGAACTATTTGATCAAATGAAGGGAGAAAATATATCCTCTAAGATTTATTTGAGATCTGGATATCATCAGCTTTGGATCAAGGAGGTAGACATATCTAAAAATGCATTCAAGACAAGGTATGGGCATTATGAATTTATTGTGGACTACCTTTTGGTTTGCCAAATACTCTTGAAAATTTTATGAACTTGATGAGAAGTGTGTTTAGGGATTGTCTAGAGATAAATTTTTGAATATATTTATTGATGACATATTCATTTACTCCAATAATATAGAGGAGCACAAAGAGAACTTAAGCATAGTCTTACAATGACTGAGAGACAAGAAAATTTATGCTAAGCTATCAAAGTGTTCTTTCTATTAGAAAGAGATATGTTACTTGGATCACATCATCTCTATAGATGGAATTGTAGTAGGCACTATATAATTAAATCCATTCTTGAGTGGCCAGCTCCATAGAATGTGATCGAAGTTAGAATTCATGGGACTTTCTAGTTATTATTAGAAATTTGTGGAGGGATTCTCCAAAATTGTAGCTCCTATTACATCCCTTCAAAGGAAAGGAAAAAGATATGAGTGGACAAAGGTATGTGAGAGATATTTCTATTTATTGAAATATAAACTCACATCCACTCCTATCTTGATCGTGCCAGATCCAAGTAGATAGTTCATAGATATTACAGATGCTTTAGGTAAAGGTCTTGGAGATGTATTGATGCAAGATGGAAAAGTAGTGGCTTATGATTCACGAAAATTAAAACAATATGAGATTAAATATGCACCATATGACTTAAAGTTGTCTTCCATTGTCCATGCATTATTGATGTGGAGACATTACCTTTTGGGTAAGTTGTTTGAGCTAAAAATGGATCACATGGGATTAAGGTATATCTTCAAGTAGCCTAACCCCAATGCTAGATAGAGATGATTGTTACAGTTTCTAAGCCAGTATGGCTTTGGTAATGAGTACATTAAGGGAAAGGAGAATAGAGTGGAATATGCTCTTAGTAAGAGGAGACATATTACTGCTATCTCTACTTCTAGGATATGTCTAAGAAAGAACCTGTTACAAAATCTTCTAGGAGATGATCATAATGAGATGTTCAAATTAGATTTGTACATTGATCCATCAGATCATAATTTTGAGAGATACACTTTTTAGGATGATGGTATTATGAGATACCAAAATAGGATGTATATTCCTGATTGAGTAGGGCTAAGGAAAGTACTAATTGAGGAGATGCATTGCATTCCATTTCAAGACATCCTGGGGTAAACAAGAAGATTACCAATTTGAGGCCACTTTACTTTTGGCCAAGGCTTAAGCGTGATGTGACCACTTATTTTTCCATATGTTTATAATGGTAGAGATTCAAGGATGAGCATGTCCACCCAGTTGGACTTTTATACCTACATGATATTCTGAAATACAAATGGAAAGTCATCAGTATGGATTTTATCCAGGGTTTACCCATGACATGACACATACATGAGGTCATTTTGGTTGTAGTTGATAAACTAACCAAATTATCTCACTTTATTCCATGAAGTTTGTGTAGGAAATTTTCAGATTGCACGGTGTGCTAGAGACTATTATATCAGATAGGAATAATTGGATGACATCAATGTTTTGGATAAACTTGAATGATTCCTTGGGTACATGATTAAACATTAACACAACCTATCATCCTCAGAAAGATGGGAAAATAGAGAGATTAAATAAAGTGTTAGAGTATTTTCTTCAGATGTAGTGCATGGATCAATAGTACAAGTGGGAAGAGTATTTCTCCTTGGTAGAGTTTTCTTGTAACAACTCTTACCATGATTAATTGGGAATGGAACTATTTAAGGCACTATATGGGTGGAAGTGTCACACTACTATCAGTTGGGATAGAATTGAGCACAAGATCATTATTGGTCCTGATATGTTGAGAGAGATGGAGGAATAGATGATGCTTATTCATGGTCGGATGAAGGCAACAAATGATCA
The DNA here is from genome assembly GCA_027943335.1 of Chamaecyparis obtusa. Classification (NCBI taxonomy): domain Eukaryota; kingdom Viridiplantae; phylum Streptophyta; class Pinopsida; order Cupressales; family Cupressaceae; genus Chamaecyparis; species Chamaecyparis obtusa. Next base: position 188,075 of record BSBK01007841.1, on the reverse strand, counting down.
CCAAAAGAGATGTGGATAAGAACCACACTTTCAGATAGTTCCAGGAAGGGAACAAGGTATTTTTTCATGTGAGACCTCACAAGAGCTCCATCTCTTTTGGAAAATCTTCAAAGCTTGCACTGAGATATGTGGGTCCCTTTGATGTGTTGGAGGTTATCAACCCTATTTCTTAAAAATTTTCTTTACCACTCACTCTAGCCTAAATCCATAATGTGTTTCATGTTTATTTGTTGAAACCCTATCATCCAGTTGCATCTCATATCTTAAATTGGCTTGCATTGTAGGTTCAGGATCCAGGGGTGGTGCTAGTGGAGCTTACCTGACTAGTTGATCAGCGTACCATTCGGGTATGCGACAAAGATATTTTTCATTATAACATCTAGTGGGACCAATTCTTTGTCGATAGTGCTACTTGGGAGGATGTGAGAGACATGCATAGATCATTTCTAAAATTATTTGCATAGACACTATATATTCTTTTTCAGTTTTATTTATGTTTTATGTGAGTGATGTGCTTTTATAAGACATCGGGTCAATGTATCTTCCTAGAGGGGAGGGATGTCATAACCTAGTTTGATAGACTCCTATTATCTAGACTTTTAGTGACTTTTGGATTTCTTGTTGACTTGGTTGGGTACTTCACAACCCAAGTCATTATGCTTGAAGTTTTATTAGACATGATAGTTGATACTTAATTATTTATTCTTATTTATGATTGTATGCTATCATGTAGCTATGACAATTATTTAGTTATTGGATTTCATGCATTTCTATATTAATGATGTAAATATGCTATGAAAAGAAGAATTTTGCAAAATTAAGTGATGAAATTAATTTTCAATTATAGATTATGGACTAACCTATTGATGAGAATCTCTAGTGGTTTGAGATATTTTATAGGTTGAAGGTGGGGGCATGGTTTAGGTAGAGGAGGATAGCTCCTTGATAGTGGTGTGATCAAAAAATTTGGTTGCACACACAACACTTAGATTTAAATGTGTTATTTTTTTTCTTGATTACGGTTTAAGTGAGTGTGTGTGTGTGAGAGAGAGAGAGAAAGAGAGTATATTTGTTTAGATAATATTATTCTTAATAAAGTTTTTATTTTAGTTATGATATGAATATGACTTCAATTTGTTTTAAAATAATAATAATAACTAAAACTATGTATATTTTATTTAAAAGAGTTATTTTACTAATTTTATTTAGATTAAAATTAAAGTATTGACATTCATATTCTTAAAGAGAAGATAGTTTTGGAAAGAAATATTAATTAAAATGCTCCTTGTGTGAAAATTGAACCTAACCTATTCAGAATAGGTGTAGACATTAAAACATTAGTTAATTGAAGTCTAACAACATACTCCTATATATATATATAAATATATTTGCAAGGACATTTAGATAGAACCAAAATGGGAGCACCCTGTCACCATTTGATTTGTTCTTGATTTTGGGATGTGGGTGTGCTCTCAAAACACTTGGAGCATATCCCCAATGTAGATTATGGAGGATAGGATGGATTAGGGACCATACAAACTCCATAGTGGCACAATATCAGGTGTAGTTCACTTGATTTGCCCCTATGGCCTTAAGGATCCTAATGAAGATGAAATGAAAACTAGGCTACAAATGATTAATATAGAGTTGATTTTAATCCAAATGAAGCATGATATTATGTTGAAATGATTAGAAAAGTTTAACAAAGAACTAGATTTAATTCATTAATCTATTCTAAGATGATCTATAAAAGCATAAAATAGAGTTAATCTAACAAATATGATTAAAAGCTTAAGATATAGGAGTAATCTAGCATTATAACACTACTATAAAATGGTTACGTGAATTGGTAAATTTCTCTAATAAGTGAGGGTATTTATAGGATTTGAGGAAGGGCTTGGGTTAGGTAGTGGAGTTATGGTCAGAGTCAAGGTTTGGGATAGAGTTTAAGGTATAGTTAGGGGTAACGTTAGATGTATAAGGGTTAAGGTTTCTCATGTGACACTAGGGAAGTGTGCATAGGGAACCAAGTGGAAAGAAGAGTCATGGTCCTCATTTATGAGCTTGTAAGAGCCTTAAAGAGTGTGTAAGAGACCATTAATGAGTCTTTAAGGCTCATTAATGAGGGTGTTTGACCAAAAGTCAAAGAAGAATGGTTTAGGCTAAGAAATGTAGGAATCACCTCCTAAGTTGGTTTAGGAAGGGTTTAGGAAAGTTTAGAAAAGTCTAGGAAAGTCTAGAAGATTCTAGGGTTTTGAGGGATTAAATAAATGTAAAATTTATTTAAGAAATATGACATCATTTATTAAATAATGTTAGAATTAGTAATCTTTCCTTGGTTGTTTTATTTAATTTGAGGATAAACCAAGATATCATCTTTTATTTATTTTAGGATATTTCTAAAGGAATCTCTACATTTAATTTTGTCCTCTAGTCCAAGTGGGAGGACAACTCATATTTTGTAATTCCTTTAATAAGGAAAATAGGTTATTCCTCCTTATGAGGATGCTCACACTTGGCACACATTAAGTATGAATGTGACACTCATACACATAGGGAGTTACATGCAAAATCCTTCACTCATCTCTACTTAAAGAGATATTTATCCACACACTTGACACTAATTTTCTCACAACTCTCTCACACAATTTCTCTCCTCTTGCATAGTAGTTATATCATATTGTATTGAGCTTCTTGCTCATATTCTTTCTCTCTCTCCTTAGGCTTTTCTTGCCTCATTCATAATACACAAAGGGATTTTTCTTTTCTTTTCCCCTTAAAAAAATCTCGTCTCTTGTTGGATTCTTGGAGTACTATCTTGGTTTTGGTGTTTGATCTTGCAACACTCTCTCACATTTGGTTTATGGTAAAATATTTCTTTCACTTCACTTCTTGGATTATTTTTTATCTTGTTTCCATTCCCTTATTTCTTCTAACATGGTATCAGAGCTAGCTACTAATCCTTCTTTAAGTGTTTTGTAGGAAGGCGACTAAAATCAATATTCACTAATAGATCTACTTATTTGCTAATTCTCTCCTAATTCTTTTTTATCAAATCTAGCTCATTTCTTTTAAGCATTTAACAAAATTTTAATATATCTCATTCTAGTCAATATTCATAATTGTAATTTTGTTATTTTTTTCATCTCACTACTTTCATCATGTCTACTCTAATTCTAGAAATTAAACTAAATAGTTCTAACTATCATCAATGGAAAACTCATGTTTCCTTTCTATTCCATTTTAAACATTTTGTTGAAGTTGCCACAGATGTGACTACTGAACCAGCCACCTCTGCTACTCAAACTGCCAAAGATGCCTGGCAAGTTAAGAATGATGAAGCACTAGGTCTAATTGGACTCTTCATTAGTCCCGACCTTTATGTCTTAATTGGACACTGTACTAAAGCCCAACAAGCATGGGACATCTTGAAGCAATCCTATGACAACTCCTTCGAACCATGTAAGATTCAACTCCAAGACAACTTGGAAGATCTAAGCTCTACAAATTTTAAATCTATGGATGAATTTTTGCTCAAGTTTGATGCTATTAGAACTCAGTTAAATGGTTTAAATGTTACTCTTACAGATATTAGATTGATTACTATAATTCTTAAGAAATGTCTCCCTAAGGAGTTTCAGCAATTTATCACTAATATCCACTCTCAGCTTGCTATTTCTACTTTAGCTCCTCTTTTAACTTATCCTATTTTTGAAAAAAAATTGCATCAAGAGGAGGCAAAATTATTGCAATTTGGTACTATTAAATCTTTTGAACATGCTTTTGTATCTAAAACTCAAAATCACAATAATAAGTCTCATACTAACCATCACAATAATAATCATCATAACAATAACCATTCTAATAACAACTATAATTATCATAACAATAACAATAATCATCATAATAATGGTTCTTAAAATAATAATTATAATCATTCAAATAATAGGTCTAATTCTAGACCATCATACAATAAAAATAATTACAATAATCAACAAAATTGGAAACCACATTGTACTTATTGTGGTAAAGATGATCACCTAACTAATGATTGTTTTAAAAAGCAAAATGATAAGAAGCCAATGAATAACAATAATCAAAATAAATTTTAAGGTAATCAATCTCGTCATGCTTTTACTCCTTGTTATAAAACTTCTCATACATTAGAATGGATTATTCATAAGGGCACTTCTCATCATGTTACATCTCATAGAGAAGTTTTTGATTCTTTGCAACCTGATACTACTAATATTCCTATTTAATTAGCTGATGATAGTAGTTTTAAAGTTGATAGATTTGGTGATGTTAATGTTCCAAATGGAAAATTACACAATGTTCTTTATGTTCCTATATTGAAATCCAATCTCCTTTCAGTTGCTCAAATATGTCAAGATTACAAAGTTGAATTTCATAAGGACATGTGTTACATTATTGATCCTAAGAATGATCATATTGTTGCTAATGCTAAGTTGGATCATGATAATTTGTTTAAGTTTTATGAGTTTGCCTCATCAAGGTACTCTTTGAAAGTTAATATTGATTTCAATGTATGGCATGAAAGGCTTGGCCATTTGAATTCTGATTATATTTCTAGATTTCTCAAATCTAACATGGTTGAAGGATTACCACATATTGTTCAATCTAAAATTACATGCACAAGGTGAATGAGTGGAAAAATGAAAAGGGAGCCCTTTCCTCATAGTACTTCATGGAGGGCGTCTCATAAGTTACATCTTATTCATAGTGATATTTTGGGTCCAATGGAGAACACCTCCATTCAAGGTTCAAAGTATGCTCTTACCTTTGTTGATGAATTTACTAGAAGAATTTGGATCTATTTCTTGCATAGTAAAGCTCAAGTTCTTGATATATTTTCCAAATTTCATATGTTTGTGGAAAGGCAATCAGGTTCTAAGCTTCAAATTCTTAGAATAGATAATGGTACTGAATATGTTAACAATGCATTTCATTCTTATTTGAGATCTTTTGGTATAAAACATGAGCTTACTATTCCTTATACACCACAACAAAATTGTGTGGCGAAAAGGAAGCATAGAACTATTGTGGTAATGGCTAGATGTATGTTGCATGCAAAAAATATTCCTTACAAGTTATGGGATGAAGCAATGGCTTGTGCCACTTATCTTCTTAATAGAACTCCTACTATAGCTTTGCAAGATATAACTCCTAAGGAAGCATGGTCTAGTAGATAACCAAACTTACAACATCTGAGAATTTTTGGATCTATTGCTTATGTTCACACACCCAAACAAAAAAAGGCAAAAACTTGATTCTAAATCTTCTCTATTTATTTTTGTTGGGTATGATGAATTTACTAAAGGTTATAGAGTTTATGATCCTACTACTAACAAGGTGCATATTGTAAGAGATGTTTGCATTGCAGAAAATGAAGTCCATGATTGCTCCAAAGTCAAAGATGATGAATTTCAAGGAGGCACTATTGAGATAGTGGAGGACCAACCTCCTATTCTAAACCCTACTCCTAATGCACCAATTTCTATTCCTACTAGTATTAAAAAAGATGATGATGATAGTAACAATGTTTCTACTCCTCATAGTGATAATTTTGCTCATAATGATGGTAATTATGTTCATAATGATGATGATGAATTTAATCCTCATAGTGATGATGAAAATGATGAATTTACTCCTCATAGTGATATTTCCATTACTTCTAAGAGAAATCCTAAATGGTTTAAAGATTTAATTAATGAAGGTGATAATTATATTTCTAGAATGGGTGGTCTTAGACCTAGGAGACTTAATTATTGTAACTATGCTTTAATGTCTTCTCTTATGCATTCTAAAGATCCTCAAACTTTTTCTCAAGCTAAAAATCAACCTCATTAGAGAAATGCTATGCAAGAGGAATATAATAGTTTAATTTCTAATAATACTTGGGATTTAGTTACTTTACCTCATGGGAAAAATCTAGTTTCCTGTAAATGGTTATACAAAACTAAGTTGAATGCAAATAATGATATTAGTAAGTTTAAAGCTAGACTAGTAGCAAGAGGTTTTTCTCAAGTTGAAGGAATAGACTATAATGAGACCTTTGCTCATGTTGCAAAAATACCTACCATTAAAGTTGTTCTTGCTTTAGCTACAAAAATGAATTGGTCTATTCACCAAATGGATGTTAAAAGTGCTTTCCTAAATGGTGATTTGCATGAAGAAATATATATGTCTCAACCTCCCAATTTTATTAAAAAAAGTCATGAACATCTAGTATGAAAACTAAATAAATCTATCTATAGCTTAAAACAATCTCCTAGGGAGTGGTACTCTAAAATCAATGCTTTCTTTATTTCTCAAGGTTTTGAAAGAAGTAAAAATGATCCTAACTTGTATATCAAGCATAGTGAAGATGACATTATTATTATCATTCTTTATGTTGATGATTTGATTCTTACCTCTAGTTCTAACCATTTAATTTTTGATATTAAGTTTCAACTTAATCAAAAATTTCAAATGACTGATTTAGGACTTTTACATTATTTCTTAGGAATGCAAATTTGGCAAACCCCTAAGGGTATTTTTATCTCTCAAAGTAAATATGCTAAAGATCCTCTAGATTGATTTCATATGAATGATGCTTATCATGTTTCAATTACATGTGAATTAGGAACTAAGTTAATGATAGATATAGAATCTCCATTCATAGATGCTACTCCTTATAAAGAACTTGTAGGTAGTTTAAATTATCTAACTCTCACTAGACCTGGTCTATCTTTTAGTGTTGGTTTAGTTTCAAGATTCATGTCCAAACCTCAACAAACACACTTCAAAATTTCTAAAAGAATATTACGATACATTAAAGGTACTATTAACTTAGGATTATTTTATGAGGCAAATTCTGATTTTTCTTTAAAAGGTTTTACTGATTTAGATTTAGGTGGAGACCCCAATGATGGGAAATCTACTTTTGGGTATTGTTTTTCTCTTGGTTCAGGTGCTATATCTTGGAAAAGTAAAAAAGATCAATCTATTTTTCTATGTTCTATTGAAGCTGAATACAAAAGTTATACTCATGCATCCAAAGAATCTTTATGGCTTAGAAGAATACTTGAAGATTTGGGTCTACCTCAACAAGAACCTACACCTTTATTTTGTGACAATCAAAGTGCAATAGCCTTGGCAAAGAATCTAGTTTACCATGAAAAATCAAAGAAAATTTCTCTCCACCACCACTTCATTAAAGAAAAAATTGAAGAAAAGAACGTGTCCCTCATTTATTGCAAGGGTGAAGATCAAGTTGCAAATATTTTGACAAAGCCTCTTTCTAGAGAAAAATTTGAGTTTCATTGCAAAAATTTGGGTTTGATACCCATTGATGTAATCACCCCAAGTAAAGATTAAAGGGGGTTGTTAGAATTAGTAATCTTTCCTTGGTTGTTTTATTTAATTTGAAGATAAACCAAGGTATCCTCCTTTATTTATTTTAGGATATTCCTAAAGGAATCTCTACATGTAATTTTGTTCTCTAGTCCAAGTGGGAGGACAACTCATATTTTGTAATTCCTTTAATAAGGAAAATAGGTTTTTCCTCCTTATGAGGATGCTCACACTTGGCACACACTAAGCATGAATATGACACTCATACACATAGGGAGTTACATGCAAACTCCTTCACTCATCTCTACTTAAAGAGATATTTCTCCACACACTTGACACTAATTTTCTCACAATTCTTTCACACAATTTCTCTCCTCTTGCATAGTAGTTCTATCATATTGTATTGAGCTTCTTGCTCGTATTATTTATCTTTCTCCATAGGCTTTTCATGCCTCATTCATAATACACAAAGGGGTTTTTATTTTCTTTTCCCCTTACAAAATTCTCTTGGCTCTTGTTGGATTCTTGGAGTACTACCTTGGTTTTGGTGTTTGATCTTGCAACACTCTCTCACATTTGGTTTATGGTAAAATATTTCTTCCACTTCACTTCTTGGATTATTTTTAATCTTGTTTCCATTCTCTTATTTCTTCTAACAAATAATGATTCAATAAATGGGAAAAAATTAGTCAAATTTGATTTAAGTGGTTTGGGGAAAGATTCTTCAATTAAATGTGTCTAATTAAAATAGGAGGTATTAATGAAATAAAAATAAATTAACTAATTAATTAATTAATTAATTAACAAATGATGATGTCATCAGAGGGTTTTATAAAATAAAATATTTTTATTTTGGTAAAGGCTTTTTAGGTGTCTACATTTTGCCCCTCTTTGATGCAATGCTGCAAGTGGTGTGGTGTCAAAGACAATAAAATAAGATGTCTCGGGCTAGAATAGAGGATAAGGGGTTGTGCCCCCTCGAGAAAATAATGCAAAGAGGAAAGGTTGTGGAATTTTCTCTAAAAGAACATAGAAAGGAAGGGAAGAAGGGAAAAGGATGAAGGAAGAAGGGAGAATAAATAACCAAACTTCCAAGAGTAAAGAAGGATGAATGCAATATGAGGTGAAATGTAGGATGCAGGATGCAGTTATATGAAAGATGCAAGATGCGAGATTAATCTATATGATACAAGATGGGGGATTTGGGGAGCTCCAAGTGTAAATGTGGAGATCACAACCTAGTGTGATATAGTAACATTAGAGACCTGCCAAGGTTACTAGGAACACAAGGCCTTGTTACTAGCATTGCATTTGACTAGTGCAAAAAAAGACACACAAGGTTGGCCCAGCATCACACATGAACCCAAGAGGAAGCATGGTAGAAACGATGCTAGAGAAACCACAAACAAATCACATTTTCCAAGTACACCATGTAACCTAGAAGATCACATGGGAACCATGCAAGGGTCATGTTTGACTGACTCACAGGCAAACGAAAAAGATCAAAAAGACCTTGCCACAGATTGGCCTCATTCGTAGCAAACCATGATATAAAGGATCATGGCAACTTTGAGGAGAGGAACAATGAGAAGCTGTAAAGAATTAACAAGATCCAAAGGACAAAATCCAAGACCAAAATGATAACTCCAAAAGACATCCCTTTCCAAGGAGAGAGATTGATGAGATTGACGGTGGGAAGATCTGGTCTAAACGTGTGGAAGGATACATTGACACAGACCTGGGTTGATTGGTGGAAGATTAGATCGGACAAGAGGTAGGATACATCCTCAAGGACCCACTGATTGATGAGGAGAATGTGTGTTTTTTTCTAGCAAGTGACAAATTAAAGAATAATCATTGTGATCAAGGATAGTCAAAAAAAGATGTTGTGAAAGTACAAGGCTGGATGTGACAAGTTATCTGATCAAATATTGTTGTAGGATGGATGAGGATATGTAAAACAAAAATAGTTGATATGTGCAAAAGATGGGAAGAGATTTACATTAGATATGTACAGAAGCTCAGGGATTTGGAACAAGAAGATCTCGCTATAGATGATATATACAGGAAGGATTGCATTATACAAGATATATATAGGAAGCTCAAGATTGGGGATAGGATCTTAGTGTTGCATTGGATAGGCTTGAGGATAGAAAACCTTGGGATGAAGAGTTGGTGGTGGGGATGGGGATTGGATAAAGAGGAATGAGATTTGGGATGGGGGGGATGGGAGTTTGATAGATAACAACTCAGTCCACTATGTATGGTGCCTATTTCTAGGTTTTCACCAACATACTTGTCCAAGGCACTTGAATTGCCAAGTTCTCACCATTGGATGATTATTTTTCTTTTCTTTTTCTTTTTTTTTCTTATTTTTATGTATTTTTCTAGATTTTCCAATTTTTATGGATTTTCTAAATATGGAGGATCTAGTTCAGGCATAGAATCTCTTCAGATGTATGATGTTGATAGAATCATTCAAGGGCTCACCTTTTGGTGTTCATAACTGATAGGATCCAAAGCCAAAGCATGTTGTGACAACATAGGGGCCCAACCAAGTAGGTTCTAACTTGCCCTTTTTCTCTTGGTGTGCTTGCACTTTCTTATTTTCCTTTAGGACCATGTCACCCACTTAGAAATGTCTTGGATGGACCTTCTTGTTATAACTCCTTTTGAATTGATTTTGGTATGCAACAGGTGATCATATGCTTGCTGTCTCTTTTCATCTAATAGGTCCAGCTATGTGAGATGTACCATGCGATAGTCTTCATGAGTGGTATAGTTCTTCATGGAGACATGCAATGATGGAAGCTTGACCTCAATGGGTAGAACAAATTTGGCACCATATACAAGGGAATATGGGGTGGTTCCCATAAGAGTGCAATAAGAAGTATGGTAGGCCCAAAGGGAAGGATTTATTTGGAGGCGCTAATCATGACTAGAATAATTGATAACCTTCTTGAAGATTTTCAAGATAGTTTTATTGGCTGCCTCAGCTTGGCCATTTCCTTGGGGGAAGTATGGAGTGGAGAAATGATGGTGGATGTGGAGTCTAGCACACATATCATCCACATGTTGGTTTTCAAAAGGTGTTCCATGATCTGTGAAGATGGTAGATGGTATGTTGAAGCAACAAACAATGTAGTATAAGATAAGCTTGGATATTTGGATGCCAGTACTGAGGATGAGCAGAATCACTTCAACCCACTTTGTGAAGTATGTTGTGGCTGTTATGATATACTTATATCCATCTGAGGAAAGGGGATTGATTAACCTAATGAGGTCAAAGCCACAACATGAAAATGGCCAAGGTGGTGCAATGGGTTACAAGTCTTATGCTAGTGCATGAATCAGATTTGCATGATGTTGACATGATAGACATTTCCTGACAAATTCACAAGTTTCATATTCCATTGTAGGCCAATAGCACCTGACTCAAAGAAACTAATTTTCTAGAACCATGCCACTCGTGTGGGCACCACAAATTCTAGTGTGGACCTCTTGTAAAGCCACGATGTCTTTGTTTGAATCTAAACACCTAGAGAGGATGTTATGATATCCTTGATGATAAAGGGTGTTGGCTACAAGAGTGTAATGGGAAGCTCTTTGAATTAGGTTTTGGAATTAGGTGTTGGTGAGATGGGGAGATGTGATACCATTTTTTAGATATGCATGGCTATCATGGTACCATGGGGACTGAGGATCAACCAAGACACACACCATATCTGAATCGACATTCTCATAAGCAGGCGTGTGTAGCTTCTCGACTAAGAATTCATACTATGATGCATCACGAGAGATTTTCAATAAGGATATGATGGTCACCATTGCATCGACCACTTTGTTCTGAAGCCTTGGTATTTTCATGAACTGTAGATTTAGGAAATGCTCTTTCAGTCTATCCACCAGTTCTTTATAGGGTAGAAACTTGTCATCCTTTGTTTGAAATTCATCTAGGACCAGCTTGATAATTAGCTATGAATCTCCAAACACTTGCAATTCTATTATATTCCATTGTATGGCAGTTTTGAGGCCTAAGATGAGTGCCTCATATTTTGCAATGTTATTAGTACATGGGAATCCTAATTTGAATATTTTAGAATATAGTCACCTTGAGGTGTGACGAATAGGATTCCTGCCCTTGATCCATGTGACGTATAGGAGCCATCAAAGTATAGCTTCCATATGGGTTGTTATTCGATTATACATAGATGCTCATGAGAGAATTCCATGATTAGTGGATATGTATCCACTAGAGGTGCTTCTAATAGTTGGTCGACAATTACTTTCCCTTTGATTTCTTTTTGATCTATGTACTGGATGTCAAACTTGCTAAGCAACATGACCCATTTTTCCATATAGCCTGTGAGAGTTGTCCTAGATAGTAGATACTTGAGTGGGTCCACCTTTGAGATGAGCTTGATTGTGTGGATGAGCATGTAATGTCTAAGCTTTTGAGTGGTGAAGACCACTACAAGGCATGCTTTCTCCATTGGTGAATAATTGAGCTCATAGCCAGCTACAATTTGACTGATATAATAAATGGCTCTCTCTTTGTTGTCATCATCATGTTGTGCTAAGAGTGCCCCCAGTGCTGTAGTGATCACTGAGATGTAGAGTATGAGAGGGCATCCTAAAACTAGTGGTACAAGGATGAGAGAGTTGGCTAGATACTCTTTTATCCTTTCAAAGCTTCTTTGACAGATAGGATCGCATTTGAAGGTTGTGTCCTTGCGGAGCAGATGCGTGAAAGGTTGGAATTTGTCTTCCAGTTGTGATATAAATTGACACATTGATCAAAGCTTTCCTTGTAGGATCCTAAGCTCCTTCAGTGTTCTAGGAGGAGGCATTTCTGTAATGGCTTTAACATTTTTAGGATCAATCTCTATGCCGCACCGTGATATTATGAAGCCTAGAAGCTTTCCATATGTTACACCAAAGACACACTTCTTTGGATTCATCTTTAAGCCATAATGTCGGAGATGATCGAACACACTTTCAAGGATGTCTAGGTGTTCACATCGTGTCTTAGATTTTGTAAGAATATCATCCACATAGTCCTCCAAGATCTTGTGTATTATGTCATGAAAGATGGCTATCATTGCTCATTGATAAGTGGCTCCTACATTTTTTAGCCTGAATGGGATCGTGTTATAGTAGAAGGTACCCCATGTTGTGGCGAATGTTGTTTTGTGCTGATCTTCTTCTACTATTCAAATCTGATTGTATCCTAAGAATTCTTTCATGAGTGACAACATCTCATGGATTAATGTAAGATCTACTATCATGTCAATGTTAGGTAGCAAAAAATCATCCTTAGAACATGCTTTATTTAGGTCATTGAAGTCGGTACATATTCTTATTTCTCTAGAAGGCTTAGTGATAGGAACCATGTTGAAGATCCACTCTGAATAATCTATAGCTCTGATGATATTGGCATTGAGGAGCTTTTCCAATTCTATTTTTACCGATAGGGCTACCTTAGGATGCATCTTGCGTAGCTTCTACTTTACAAGCTTGACATTGGGATCCACTGCATGATTGTGCACAACAAGGTTTGGATCAAGCCTAGGCATATGTGCATATAACCATGCAAAGTTGGTGGCTGCTTTGTGGAGAAGTGTAGTGAGAGCCATTTATTCATTCTTGGTTAAAGATGTTGCAATGTAGGTGATTCTTGGGCATTCTTTTGTGCCCAAGTTAACTAGATTGGTTTCCTCAATGATGATAGGCAATTGCTCAGGTCTGTAATCCTAGATGGGAGGAAGAGGAAAGTCTCCATCTTCAAGCACCTTAGAGAGGTTTTCACCAGAAGATAAGCCCTTTATTTTCTCTTTTTTAGAATTGGAATATGCCCCAAAGGGGTTTTCATATAACAACTCATTCTTTTCGATTTCTTTTTCAATTTTGTGGCTAGAGCTTTCCTCTTGCATGAAATATCCTTTAGGGTCAAGGTTACAAACATGAACTGATTCTTGATGTTGATCTTCTTGGTGGCCTAATGTTCTCATGAACCTTAGGAGCACTTGTGTGCTTTAGAACTCATCAATATGTGTAACGCTTGGTTGATCCCATTCTATGAGTTCGGGGTGGATGAGGAGAATTTTTAGGACATTAATGGCAAGTTGATGGAGGAAAAAAGCATCCAGGAGGGTATCATCATCAAAGATGTCATCATATGATTTATTTTCTTCCTCTTTAGGGATGTCTTTGATCTCTATGAGATCTCCTGGATATTCAAGAAGGGAATGTGGGTCAAGTTAGTGCCCTCAGTCATAGTATTGGGGTACTTGTGTACGTAGATGAGGGGTATTAAAGCCAAGACCTTGATTCTTTGGATTCTTTGAGGCTTCGATTGGATCTTTTATTTCACCTTCTTGTGGTCCTAGACCACCATCTTGGTATTTCTATTATTTTGTGGTGTACTTATGTGATTGTGTATATTTGTCTTTGAAGTAGCCAGGAAGTTTAGTGTTAGGTGGTGGGGGATCTCTATACAACCACCGATTGATGTCAAGGTCCATCTCAAGGCTATCCATATTTCCATAGGAAACAATAGTCATTGGTTCCAATTGCTTGATCTCATGCTTGGCTTGAGTAGGCTTTCTTTGGTGACTCACGCACCCTTGTGTATGTAGATCAAGAGGTAGGGCCCCTACTGCAAATGCATTAGTTAATTTGTACTCATCATAGCCCTAGTTATTGATCTTGATAGAAGAGAGAGAGAGGAGGTGAGGATTTTTTTTGGATTGCTATGGGATCAGGAAGAGCTGGAAACAGAAGTGCTAATTTCAGTTCGAGGATAATGGGTGGAGTGAGGGAATGATACTTCCAATGCACAACAGTATGCAAAAGGTTGGGGGTTTGCCTGAATGGTGACCTCAGTGCCTTGATGAGGGAATTTGATGTATTGATGATACATAGATGGTATGCCTTTGATGGAATGGATCCATGGTCGGCTGAGGAGGATGTTAAATGGTAAATAAAGATCAACAATGTGGCAGACGGTGTCTTGAGTTACATGGCCTAGCTTGATAGGAAAAAGAATGGTACCTTCAGAGGTACTCTCCAAGTTATTGTATTCCTTGATGGTGATGACCTCATATGATATGTCAGCCTCCATGAACCCTATTTTCTGAATGAACTTCAAAGTGCATAGGTTTAGGGCTGAGCCATTATCTATCATGACCCTTTTATGGAAAAGTCTTGGCTCATGATAGTGATGCGTAGGGGGAGATTGTGATCTGGCTTAAGAGCTGGTATATCTGATGGTTTGAAGGAGAGAGCATAGAATGCTGATAAATGTCCCACAAGATTCTCAAACTAGATGGTATTTATGTCTGTGGGGACATGTCCTTATTGGAGGGCTTGGCTGAGGATATCTTGATGGATAGATGAAGTGTGGAGAAGGTCAAGGATGGAGATTTGGGAAGGTGTATTCCCAAGATATTCTATAAGGTTGTATTGTGCATTTTTTGTTGGCCTTAGATTGGCACCGACGTTAGATATCTAGCCTCTGTGGGTAGTAACAACACATTGACTATCTGCTCCTTTGATGTGGATGATATTGACTATGGGCTTGACTTGGGTTATACATCCAATGAATTTTTCATAGTTGATATGAGCAGTAGTATAGTCTTTATGGTCAGCATGGTCTCCTTGCTTGCCTTTGCCTTGGTTTTGGGGTGGAGGATTGGCATCAGCTTGGTTATTCTAAGCATTGTGTTGCGGAAACATGTTTTGATAAATTTGCAAATTGGCATTAGGCGAAGCTTGGGCTGGTGTGTCCACTTGGAGCTCTTTTCTATCAATGAGATCTTGGATGTAATGATTTAGCTTCATGCACCTTAGGGTAGTGTATCCTTTGAATCGATGATAGTCACAGTACTCATGATATTTGTACTAGTTAGGTTTGGGAGTGGCATCATCAAATTGTTGAGTTGGTGGGTAAGTGATTAGATTGGCCTTGGCCATTTGATGAAAGATTACGTCCAGAGGTTCACCAAGAGGTGTGAAGATTCTCTTCTGGTGAGTCTGGGCTCGAGGCCTATTCTAATTGGGAGTTGTTGATATGGCATTAGTCTAATAGGTTGGATTTAGATGCTGGTTTTGAGAATGTTGCATGGGTTGCAGATTGATTGGCACTTGATACAGTTGTGGAGGTTTCTAATTGTTATGTGCTTGTTGTTGTTGGTATGCAAGAGTTGGTGTAGGACCAGCCAAAACAATTTGGACATGCTTGGTGTCAGTGGCTCCATTGGTAACAACATTCTTGTTTTGATTCCAGTAATGGGGCTTGTCATTATTGGGCTTCTTTTGGGAATCATCCTTGTAATGTCAGATTGTGCCTTCATCTAGGAGACCTCTTTCAATGTCTATCCTCTTGCTTTTGATATGTTGGTAAGTTTGGATGTAGTTCATCCTCATGAAGTGGGATAGTTTGGGATGTAGGTTATTGATAAAGATCTAGGTTAGATGCTTCTCAAGTGGTTGGTATGATAACCTCCTTTCTATTTTGAGGTGCAAAGGTCGAACAAAGACAATTCATTCTCAACATTATAGTCATACTGGGCAACAAACATTTCAGAGAGATCGACAAGGTTGAGATTGTCTTGTAGGGTATTTTGTAGAACCACTCAATAGTTGTTCCTCCCAATCTTTTGGGGAATAGGTGCATAAGGTAATTATCACTATATGCCACTTCTTGGTATGCCTTATAGAACTCTTTGATGTGGCTTTCTAGATCTCCTTTCCCTTGATATTTATCAAATTTTGGTGTTTTGAAATGTTTAGGGAAAGAGATAGCTATGATCAATCTGTCAAAGGGATAGGGACAAACCTCCTTGAATTTGAAGGTCTTGCTATCTATTCCAACATTTAGCTATTTAAGAGCATTCTTAATCTCTTCCCACTCGTTATTGATCGGCGTTGGAGTGGGCACTCGCATTAGAAAAGGATCTAATGGTGCTAAAAAAAAGGGATGATTTTGAGGTGGATATTGTGGAGTGGGATATGGAGATTTCCCAATAGGATAGGCAGATTGGAATGGATGTCATGGTGATGGTTGCTAGGGAGGATATTGCTACTTTAGTGTGGGAGTGTATTATTGTGGAGGATATGAATTGGATTGTTGTTGTTGGGGTATGATAGGATTCTATTGTTGTATGGGATAAGAGGATGCTTGTTGCTCCTGGGGAATAATGGGATGTTGTTGTTGCGTTGGGATGTATTTTTGCTATTGAGGAGGTTGATGGAATGGTGTAGCCTGCTCATAGGATGGTCCTTGGTTCACTTGTCTTTTCACTTGGCTGATGTAGATGGGATGCATTCATGCATTTCTTAAGGGTGGAATGGATGTTGGGAAGGTGGTGATGGGAGGTGGTTGTGAAAGGTAACTGGCAAGTTGGGATAAACTCTGTTGTTGTTGTGGTGGAACTATTTGAGAAGTGGTGGGTGGTACAGATAGATAGTTAGTGTATGGAGGAAAGGATGAAGTTGGCGAAGGTTGTAATTGTTGTTGCTATGCTGCTTGGGGAAAAGTGGCTTGTTGTCTTGCAGGCATGGACATGTGAGATTGGGTAGGTATGCCTAAGGCTTGCATTTCTACTTGAGTGAGGCACCAACGAGAACCGGTTTGTTGTAGGAGTTGTGATGCGGAGAGTGCTGGAAATGTAGATGTGATGGTGGGAACTTGGGATGTGGATGGTGTATTATAAAATCCCATGGAGAGCATCCCTATTGTGAAGGCATATTGTTGGGCCTGTGGATTGGAAATAGAAGGTGGAAGCGGAACGTATGATTGGGAAGTGGAAGGAAATGCTTGAGTTTCCCATGAGAAGGGTGGTGTTGATGTGGAAGCTTGTTGAGTAAAGGAGGGAAATGATTGTGTTGCCCCTAGAAAAGATGATGTTGATGCATATGTTTATTGAGTGAAAGGGGGGAATGATTGCATTGCCCCCATAAGTGATGATGTTGCTTGGCTCATAGATGGTGGAGGAATTGTTTATGTAGCGGCTTGTGTAGGATGTGGTTGTTGGTTTTGTGAAAAGCCTTAGGCCTAAGTAATGGCTTGAGATGCCATAGAATATGATGGTGTTACCATAATGGAAAATGGAGTAGATTGTGTCACTACTTGTGTTGTAGGACTTGCAAAGATGCTTTGTGAGAGAGGAGGGATGGGCAAGGTTTTCTGAGATATGTGCAATTTGGGATCAGAGATTTGTTGGATTATGGGAGTATAGGCTTTTGCTAGTATTTGGATGGTGTTTATGGGGATAAGAGGTTGGAGATGTGGTGGAGTGGGAGTACCTTCTAGCACAAAGCTAGCCAATATAGCTTGTCAATTCTGATCAATAAGTGCACTTACTATTTGTGCATGCGCTGGATAGCTCATGAATGTTTCCATGGAAAATGAAGTGGGGGTCCATTGGGCTCATCCCATACATTCTCAATTTGTGGGATTTGTGGATTGTAGGTTACCATCATGTTTGTAGGATTGTTAGGATCAGATGAACTAGCGGCTAGGTTGGGATCCATATTCCTTCTCCTCTTGGATCACGTCTCGGTAGGCATAGAATGCAGATCTAAGGATTAAAATGTAGACATTGGGTGGATGCAAGAACTCTAAGGATGATGGATAAAAATCTAAGGAATCTCTAAAGATGGTGGATTTATAGGATGTGATGCAGAAACTTGGATCAACTTAAGGATGGTGAGATGCTGAAAGATGGTGGGATGTTAGATGATTGGTGGAAGATGGTGGAGGATTACTAAGTATCGATAAAATGAGTTGCTTTCTTCTTGATGTAGGATCAAAATGAGATTTGATTTTCAACCTAGGATAGACTAATGATCTTTGGCTGAAATGATTCTTATCAATGCAGGCCTATCTCTTGCTCAAGATAATGAGGCTTTACAAGGACAAGTAAGGATTCCCTAGACAATGCTCTGTCATAGGGTGGAGATTTCAGATGTAGGATAAGGATTTTGAAGAAACTCAAAGGATTTCAACACTAAGTGTTAGGGTTTTGGTTTACTTGATTTGGTTTAAGGATGACAGGTTTCCATTTTGGATGATGGATTTGGATCAAGGATGTAGGACAATGACAAGGATGATGGATCAAAGATTTGGGATTCTAATTGTAGATTGTTGATGGAAGGATGATGAAGAATGACAAAAATGATTCTATTCTAAGAGGATGATCTAGATGTAGCTAAAAAGGGGGACCTATGATGCAACTAGGAAGATGATATACAAGGATGCAACTAAGAATGGTTTAAGATAAAACTAAGGATGGAGGGTGATGCAATGATGGAACTAGGGATGATTTTAGGATGCAAAGGATGCTGATATTTTATTATAGGATTTTGAAGGGATAACGAATATACGATGGGCCACGCTATTCTTCTCTCTCTAGGTTGACATAACGATGATTAACTTGGAATCAGAATGCAAACTATTTCAATTTTGCATTATACTCCGCATTGTCCAACTTCTCTTGATATTTCTCTTCTACTTGGATTTCTTGTCGGATGGGTTGGTGACCCTTGAGGTTTCTCTCTACAACTTTCTTCTCTTGATAAAATTTGGAAGCTTAGCCTTCTTGTGGCTAGTCAAATCAGACATAGCTTGAAAAGACTTGGTAATTGGATTGAAACAAAGCTTTGGGTGTTTGATTTTGAAGGATCTCTTTGCGAGGATGTCTGAAATTATTTTGATCAAGTTTTGGATCAGTTTGATGTTCCCAATGGAAAAGGACAAACTTTCAACAAAGATTTTTTGAAAAGAAATCCCAACAAAGGACAAGGAAACTTTGTGGGATACAAGCAATATGACTGACCTATATGATTCTAATATTCATTCAAAAAGAGTGTATTTTCTGACAAATGTTTGAACTGATTTTGTAACTTTGAAGAACACACAAAATAGATCTACCTAAGGACAAGGCTAGTATCAAAATATTTCCCCACAGCATGATACCCCTTAAAAGGGATACATTTCATGAGTGTCTTATGGTGATCTGGGAAACCACAGGGATCAATCCTTGCACAAAGATTATGATACCTTCAAGAGTAGATTGGGAAGCCTGTGATTTAAAAAGTGTCTAATTAGGTCTGTGGTGTCCTCCCAATCAATTTGTACACGCGTGACTCACTTAAGAGCCTAGTTGACCATGTCGAAATAGTAGGGATATTCACCTACCTCAGGCTACCATCAACATGCATCACCCAAGCTTAAGGGGATGAAGTGAGAGTTTGCTCAATGCTTTATTTCTATACCAGTCTGGGAATTACTTGTTTGAAGTCATTCTCCAAAGAGGAAGCACTTTTCTCTCTATATAGGCTTTTCTAGAAGTAAAAAAAGTGAACTTGTCCAATTTCAACCTTTTTTACGTCACTTAGATTTATATGGGATTCACAGAAATATGAAAAAATCCTAAAAACACATCATGAAGAGTTCATTTTCTAATTTGATTAAGTTTTCTTATACGCTATGAACTTCAAACACATATGATTTAGGATGCAAAGTTCATTCCTTGAAAACAAAAAATCCTTTTAAAAATATTTGCAAGAGTTTTTTCCTTTTAGCATTCAAGATTTTTTGCTTTCTAGGACTAAAAGAATGAAGTTTGCTTTGATTTGCCTTTGATTTCCTTTTTTTATTCAAGATAGAATGTGATTTAAAACTTAAATGAAATAATTAATTTTGATTTGGTTCATCCTTTAGAGTCATTCAAGATTTTTTTGATTGATTTCAAGCACTAAAATGAAATATTTTATTGCATTGATTTTATTTTATCCCTTAGGTATTCAAGACTTGGTTGTTGTTCATTTTAAGCACCAAACAAAGTATGTAAGATTTTCCTTGTTCAATTTTTTTTAAAAAAAATTTTAAGCCCAAATTGAAATGATGAGGTGTTATAAGTTCATACAATGTTCATTTTAAGACCTTAGGATTAAGTGTGTTAATTCTATTTTTTTAATCATTAATTCACGATCCCATTGAATCTTCCTAATTTTTAGGATAAAATATGGTAAATTTGTCTATAGATTTGGATAGACCTCTGAACCATCCTTTTGGTGCTTCTTGAATCATAAAAAATGGAGCTCGTATGCAAAAGTTACAAACATTTTCGTGAAAGTGCCTCTTTATGAATTTTTCTGGAAAATAAGCCAAGATCCTACAAGAAGAAGAAGTAGAAGGAATAAAAGAAGAATATTAATAATAAGAAGAAGAATAATTCCAAATGCGCCCTCAACCTACAAGCTCAAAAAATCAGAAAAACACTCCAAACTACATTAGAATGTTAGTAAAGAACCCATGAAGTGGGTCCATAGGGTGTGCCAAAATGTGTGCATAGCGAACCTAACCTGTTAGGAATAGGTGAAAACATTAAAACATTAGTTAATAAAAGTCTAACAAAATATTCCTAAACATGTAGAAAAATCTATTCGCAAGGACATTTAGATAGAACCAAAACGGGAGCACCTTGTCATCATTTGATTTGTTTTTAATTTAGGGATGTGGGTGTGTTCTCAAAACACTTGGAGCATATCCCTAATGCATATTAGGGAGGATAGGATGGATTAGGGACCATAAGAACCCCATAGTGGAACAATATCAGGTATAGTTAACTTGATTTTCCCCTAAGGCCTTAAGGATCCTAATGAAGATGAAATACACACTAGGCTACAAATGATTAATCTAGAGTTGATTTTAATCCAAATGAAACATTATATGATGCTGAAATAATTAGAAAAGCTTAACAAAGAACTAGATTCAATCCATTAATCTATTCTAAGATGATCTATAAAAGCATAAAATAGAGTTAATCTAACAAATATGATTAAAAGCTTAAGATCTAGGAGCAATCTAGCATTATAACACTACTATGAAATGGTTATGTAAATTGGTAAATTTCTCTAGGTCAGGGTATTTATAGGATTTGAGGAAGGGCTTGGGTTAGGTAGTGGAGTTAGGGTCAGAGTCAGGGTTTGGGGTATAGTTTGGGGTATAATTAGGGGTAAGGTTAGATGGATAAGGGTTAAGGTTGCTCACACATGTGTGAGCAACACTAGGGAAGTGTGCATAGGAAACCAAGTGGAAAGAAGAGTCACGATCCTCATTTATGAGCTTGTAAGAGCCTTAAGAGTGTGTAAGAGGCCATTAATGAGTCTTTAAGGCTCATTAATGAGGGGGTTTGACCAAAAGTCAAAGAATACTAGTTTAGGCTAAGAAATGTAGAAATCACATCCTAAGTTGGTTTATGAAGAGTTTAGGAAAGTTTAGGAAAGTCTAGGAAAGTCTAGAAGATTCTAAGGTTTTGAGGGATTAAATAAATATAAAATTTATTTAAGGAATGTGACATCATTTATTAAATAATGATTCAATAAATGAAGGAAAATTACTCAAATTTGATTTAAGTGGTTTGGGGAGGGATTCTTTAATTAAATGTGTCTAATTAAAATAGGAGAAATTAATGGTAAAAAAAATTAATTAATTAAATAATTAATTAATTAACAAATGATGATGTCATCAAAAGTTTTACAAAATAAAATATTTTTATTTTGGTAAAGGCTTTTTAGGTGTCTACACTCCTTATTTAAATTAGCGATTGAATTATAAAATATTCAACTGAAAAATTCAATGCAAAGATGAAGAGTCAAATTAGGAATAGAACAAATTGTTAAGACTTCCTCTCCAACTCAGGTAAATTGAATGATAGCTAAACTAAAACTTTGCATGCTAAAATGAGGGAATAAGCGACTCGTTTATAGAAAGTTATTAAAAAAATCACAAGCTTAAGAGGGAAGTTTGGTGTAGAAAAAAACAAGAGAATTTAGAAGGGCAAGGCGGAGAAAAGAATCCAAGAGAGAAAAAATTATAAGGTGAAAAATCCTTTAACGGCATACCAATTTGTTCAAAAATCCAAATTTGATATTGAAACTACTCTTTTTATTTGTCCTTGTTTTTCTATTGCCTGGGAATTAAACACAACCAATAGAATGAATAATCAATCTCGATCAATGGCTCCTCTAGACGCGTGCCTTTTCAGATTTTTAGGAACTTGTATATTTATTACAGGGGCTCAAACTTGTATAGACATTATATATAACCATTGCAATTTGTGTTGGATCTTCCTCTACAAAGGGCGTCATTGAGTAGAGTTCACGCTGGCCATTTGTCTTGTTGAAAGACGACAGGCGAGTGAAAGAAATGAATTTGTGTAAAAAATGTGTAAAATCATTCAGTAGTGGTTTGTGATTTTTTTTGGGAGAATAATATTTCACTCTATTTTCTAATGATCTATTTTTCATCTTCTCAAAATAAGAACACAAGTGTAAGTATTAGAATGTGACTCTATTATGCATTTGTACATAGTGTTCTATATAATTTAGTAAACTTAAAATGTTTCATTTATAATTATGATAATAGTTGGCTAATATTGGCTTCACACGAGAAATAAATATTGCATTATGAGTAAAATATGTATTTTTGGAAAGGCCCCAACTAGCATACACAATCGACAATAAAATGTTCTAGTGATAGCTATACTAGAAAAACAATATAACATTAATATTTTCATACATATGTATGATGGCATAATGGTTTCATGATTCTTTTCGACCTTCATGGTCTTATTGTTTATGTATATACATGATGTATGATGTACTTTTATGATGTATCAATGTTCAATAGTATGGCAGATTTCTTATGTTGTATTTTTAGTTTTAGCAATGGAACGACTTTGACTTTTTTGTTCAACTTATCCAAGATTTTTTCTCTTTTCTTATGTGGCTTATTACTCTAGGGCCTTGGTCTACTATTGCTCAGTCGTGTAATTATGCTTGGTGTAAGATACAATGTTTCACCATGAAAACTCGAAATAGAAATAGGGTTGGAACTAGAAATGAGTGGAATGATGAGCCAAATCAAAGGCTAGATGAGATCTTAGACCTCTTGGCTGAATAGAGAAACCTCTTGCAGGAGAAAGGTGATCGTGTGAATCATCTTGAGTAGGATTTAAGGGGTAGACAAAATGAGACCTAGTAAAATGAGGAAGCATGGAGGAAGAGGGAAGAAGATATGAGATTGGAATCTCAGAGAAAATAGGAAGAGGATTAGAGGCTAGAGGCTCAATGAAAATAAGAAGAGGATAGGAGGAATGAGGAATAGTTGAAGAGATATGCTAATCAAAGGGCTACAGATGTAGCTAATTATAGGGGAAAAATTACAAATTATTTTAGAAAAGACCTCAAGAAGTTCATTTCTCCTACCTTTAATGGTAAGACTATTGGTGATGATGCTAAGCCTTGGATTATTTCTATGGAGAAATACTTCCATATTCGCAATCTTTCAAGTGAATCTAGGACCATGTGGAGTTCTTTTTAATTGATTGGAAAAGCCATCGCATGGTGGGATAATGAGATGTTAGAGCAAAGATTGCAGTTTGGGGAGATTACATGGGAGGTCTTCTTGTAGCTTTTTTGTAAGAGGTGGTTACCATAGTTATACTATGAGCGTAAAGTGGATGAGTTTTAAAACTTGATTCAATGTGTTTTTTTCTATTACAGATTACTATGAGAGGTTGTGTCATTTGGTGAAGTATGTTCCTTAGTACCAATAGGATGAGTGATCCAGAACTCGCAAGCTCATTCTAGGGTTATGTCTTGAAATTGGTTCAAAAGTTGTTATGCATGAACTTGAAACTATGGATTTTACTTTTAGGAAGGCCCTAAGACATGAACAAAAGTTGCAATAGATGCCTGCAGTGAGAAAAACTCAGAGAACTAATGATTCCCAAGGTTTCAAGAGTAAATTACAAGATAATAAGCATAAGGATAGTGGATGTTGAAGTAGTTTCAGAATATACAGGGAAAAGGTTGAGGTAATTTTGGATGGAATTCCAACATTATCACTTAGAATCAGGACAGGGGTAACAATAGGAATGAGAATAACATGAATGAAAACATGAGGAAAAATATTGAGGGTAGATAGGGACCCAAAGATGGTTTTTTCACATGTGGAGGTGACCACTATGATAGCTCTTGTCCTCAGTATACACCCCACAAAGATGGGAAAAGGCCCACAGTCTCAACACTAGATTCATGTAGCTATTGCTCACAAGTAGGAAGATTTCTAGGGTACTCCTATTCAGATGGCTAGTAAGATTTTTGGTCATAATATTTTCATTTTGATAGATATTGGAGCTACTGAATTTTTTTTAGATACTACAGTTGTATCTATATTACCTTTTAGAGAAGGATATATGGTTGAACCATGGATAGTAGAATATGGAAATAGGGAAGAGTGTGGGGTGGAGTAATATTTAGCTTGCAGCGAGTTAGAACTCCCTAGCTTTCAAATGAAAGTAAACCTTTATGTAGCCCCATTGGGTTCCTATGATGTCATTTTGGGCATCAAATGGTTAACTAAACAAGAGGCTATAGTGAACTATAGAGATAAATCAATTGAACTCCTAGATGATGAAGGGAAACCTATAGCAGTTTGGGGTGTGAAGGAACCTTTTGGGCTTGGACAGATTTATGCTATGCAATTGAAAAAGGAAAAGAGAAAGGGGTGCATGATGTATGTGGCATATGTTAAGGATCTTGATACTCCTCTCATTTTGGATGATTATCTTATACTACTTAAGTTCTAGGATGTCTTTCTAGAGGAATTACTTAAATTACCTCTAAAGAGGGAGTTTGATTTCTCCATTGATATATTACGTAGAACCAAGCCACAATCTAAGGATCCATATCAAATGACTACCACTAAAATGTATAAGCTAAATGTGCAGTTACATGAAATTTTGGATAAAGGGTGCATATGCCCTAGTGTATCACCATGGGGTGTTAGGATTAATAAGGCAGAAATAACAATTACATGCAAATATAACCTATATTAGAAAAAATATTAAACCACACAGAAGAGAACACAAGACACAAAGATTTAACGTGGTTCACCCAATTCCTGGGCTATGTCCACCAAAAATGAGTCCAATATTATTATTGTCTAGTGATTACAACATGATTACAATCCATAATCCCTTACAGCTCAATACCGCTGCAAGAAGCTACTAAAACATACATTATGAAATCCCTAACCCTAAGCCATATTATACAATATTTTTCTGCTTTAGGGTTAGAATGAGATACAACATGTTGGTAGGGGGAAAAGTGTACAATAATTCTATGATCAATCATCACAATATAAAAATCTCCCACTTGAGGATTGATCAGACTCCAAAAAAATAACAATCTCCCACTTGGAGACTAATCCTGTAGAAAAACCACTACCCCAAGAAGCTCCCACTGGATCCAACCACCCTAGACTCGATTGTTCCTGAATTTTGTATTTAGTCTAATAGACCAACTGAAGCTGAACAAGAGTTCAAATTCTCCCTTGTTACTACCTTTGTAAACATATCTACCAGATTATCATCCGTATGAATCTTTTCCATCTTTAACTGCTCATCATCCAAAACTGACGGAATGAAATGGTATTGTAACTGTATGTGTTTTGTCTTTCAGTGCAAAGCAGAATTATTTGCAAGATGAATGACACTCTGGCTATTTGTATACAGATAATTGTCCTTCTGTGGATGTCCCAATTCTTCCATGAAGAACTAAAGCCATATCATCTCCTTGGATGCCTCTGTAGCAGCAACATACTTTGGCTCTGTAGTGGATAAAGCATTCACCTTTTGTAATCAAGAAATGCAACTCACTGTTGTCCCACAAATATTAAATACATAGCCTGTAGTACTCCACCTGCTATCTATATCTCTTGCCAAATCTGAGTCAACATAGCCTTGTAGAGTAGTAGATCCCCCAAAGTGTAAACACTTACTAGATGTACCTCTCAAATATCTGAGAATCCATTTGACTACATTCTAATGCTCAATTCTAGGGTGACCCATATATCTGCTAATGACTCCCATTGCATGTGCAATATCTAGCCTAGTACATACCATAGCATACATTAAGCTCCCTATAGATGAAGCATAAGGTACCTTTTAGCCTCCTCTTCTGGTGTCTTAGGACACATCTCCTTAGTCAATTTCAAATGACTACGTCAAGGTGTGTTGACAGCTTTGACATTCTCCATAGAGAAACGTTGCAACACCTTCTCAATATAATCAGCCTGAGATAAAGTCAATTTCTGATTTTTCCTATCTCTGCAAATTTTCATACCAAAAATTTGTTTTGCTGCCCCCAAATCCTTCATAGCAAAATAATTTGCTAATTGTTGTTTTAACCCCTTAATGTGATCTATGTGAGACTCAACTACAAGTATATCATCAACATATAAACATAAAATAACATAGCTATCATCATCCAACCTCTTAAAATAAACACAATGGTCAAAATGACACCGAGTGTATCCATGCTCATTCATAAAAGTGTCAAATTTAATATACCATTGCCGAGGTGCTTGCTTCAAGCTATATAAACTTTTCTACAATCTGCACACTAGATTCTCCTTACCCTTGACCTCAAATCCTTTTGGCTGTACCATATATATTTCTTCATCCAAATCACCATGAAGAAAAGTTGTTTTAACATCAAGGTGATCTAAATGCAAATCTTCACTAGCCACAATACTTAAAAAAATACAGAGAGAAGTCATTTTAACAACTGGAGAAAATATCTCATCAAAATAAATACCCTTTTTCTATGAAAATCCTTTTACAACTAACCTAGCTTTAAATCTTTTCTTACCTCCATCCTCTTCTTTTATCCTATAAACCCATTTATTCTATAAAGCCCTTTTACCTCCAGGTAACTTACATAAATCTCATGTTTGATTTTGCAACAAAGAGTCCATTTCATCTGTCATTGCAGACTCCCATTGAAGCTTTGTATCCACCTGCACAACTTCATTATAACATTCAGGTTCACCAACATCTATTAATAAAATAGAATACAAAGAGGAGAGAATATTTCTAGAGGTCTATTTAGCCTTGTTGACCGTCTAACATTCACTAGGGTTTGTGGTATTTGTTGTTTCTATTGTTGCGGAGCATAAGGAACTACTGGAACATTATCTTTTAGAGTATCATCCAGTACTACATAATCATTTTCTTTCTTCTCATGCTGTTGCAATAGATCTTTGTACAACACTTTCTCATTGAATATGACATTCTTGCTTCTTACAATTTTATGATTTTCAAAATCCCAAAGCCTATAACCAAATTCATCAATGCCATATCCAAAAAATACACATTTCTTTGACTTAGCTTTCAGCTTGGTTCTATTTTCAGAATCTATAAGTTCAAAAGATTCACAACCGAAGGTTTTGAGAAAAGAATAACTCACCTTCTTACCACTCCATGCTTCCTCTAGAATGCCACAGTCCAAAGGAGTAGAATTGATTAAATAAATAGTAGTGTTTACAACCTCTTCCCACATGTTTAAGGGCAGCCTAGCATGCAACTTCATACTTCTTGGATGCTCCATTATTGTCCTATTCATGCATTCAGCCACTCCATTTTCTTATGGAGTTCTTGGTATAGTTTTTTACCTACGAATAACATTAGAGGAACAATAATCTTCAAATTCTATGGTGCAATACTCACCACCATTATCAGATCTGAGACATTTTAACCTTTTACCAGTCTCATTCTCAACCAAGCATTTCCATTTCTTAAAAGTTTGAAATACATCAGATTTCTATCTAAGGAAATAAATCCATAATTTTCTTTTTGCATCATCTATAAATGTAACTTAATATAGACAACCACCAAGGGAAGATACCTGAGTTGGTCCCCATACATTTGTATGCACAAGCTCTAATTTCTCATTTTTCTTTTCCTTCCCACTCTTCACAAAACTAACTCTCTTTTGTTTTCCATACACACAACTTTCACAGAAATCCATATTGACACATTTTAGACTAGATAAAACTTTCTTTGAATGAAGTAATTTCATACCTTTTTCACTCATGTGCCCAAGTATGTTGTGCCAAAGTGTTGTGTCAAAATCTAAAATGATTGTTTGATGTTCTTCCTGCTCAACTACAGCAACTGTTCTTGAACATTCATTTTCCTCTAAAACAATTAAAGTAGAAGGAACAGTGTGACCTGTACAAAGATATAAGGTGCCTACTTTCACACCTTTTTCTACTACTAAGGAACCTGTTGAAACCTTCCAATTTCTATCATTAAAATTAACTGTGCAACCCTCATCACCTAGTTGCCCTATTGAAATTAAATTCCTACTCAGCCTTGGAACATGTCTTACCTCTTGTAGTAGCCAATGATTCTCATTCTGCAACTTAATCTTAATTTTTCCTTTTCTAACTATCTGATAGGGTTCATTATCTCCCAGATAAACTAGTCCAAAATCCCCTTAGACATAGTCAAGAAAATAACCTCTATGAGGTGTAGCATGAAATGAAGCCCCAGAATCTAAAACCCATGAATCATCAATACTTTCTAAAGAAAGAATCAAAGCATCCTCTTCAGATTTATTACTTACCACATTTGCCTCATTGTTACCTTCTTGTTTGTCTCCTTCTTTATTCTTCCAAGACCAGCAATCTTTCTTCTTATGACCTAGTTTTCTACAAGACCAATAATCGTTTGGTCCTTTCAATTCAGACCTCTTTCCCTTTGATTTTCCTCTTGATTTTCCATGGTTTCTAGAATTGTTTCCTCTCTCATTCATTCTACCCCTACTTTGTGCATTCAAAACACTTCCAAATGTAGATCCACCTGAGCTTTTCCTACGAGTTTCCTCACTCTAAATTATACCAATAACATCATCAAATTCTAGGGTATTAGAAGGTTAGAAATAGAGTTACTGACGACCATTACCAAGCCATTCCAACTTTCAAGAAAAGAACACAAAATCAAGAGAGCCCTAATTTCTTCATCAAAAATAACATTTACAAAAGATAATTGACTTGTAACCATATTAAACTCATTCAAATGATTAGTGAAAGAACCACCTTCTACCATCTTCATATTAAACAAACACTTCATGAGAAATACCTTGTTAGAAGCAAAGGGATTTTCATACAACTTCGCTAGGGTTAGCATCAAATCTTCGATCGTCTTTGCTTGTGTAATATTGAATGGCACTGATTGTGCCAGGCATAATCAAATACTACCAAGTACATTTCTATCAAGAATATTCCAGTCCTCATCTAACATTGTCGATGGTTTCTTGGATATTCCTTCCAATGGCTGCCATAGATCCTTCTGATAGAGATAGTCATCCATTTGCATTTTCCATAACTAAAAGTTCTGCCCATTAAAATTTTCAACCTCCAGCCTACCCTCATCTGCCATTTCTCCTAGTCAACCATGAGACTCCCACTAAACTAGAAGATCTTCCTCCAGAGAATAACTGAAAAAAAAAACTCACTCTAATACCACTTGCTAGGATTAATAAGGCAGAAATAACAGTTACATGCAAATATAACCTATATCAGAAAAAATATTAAACGACACAGAAGAGAACACAAGACACAAAGATTTAACATGGTTCACCCAATCCCTGGGCTACATCCACCAACAGCGAGTCCAATATTATTATTGTCCAGTGATTACAACCTGATTATAATCCGCAATCCCTTACAACTCAATACCACTGCAAGAAGCTACTAAAACATACATTATGAAATCCCTAACCCAAGCCATATTATACAATATTTTTCCACTTTAGGGTTAGAATGAGATACAACTTGTCGGCAAGGGGAAAAGTGTATGGTAATTCCCTGATCAATCACCACAATATAACATGGGGATCTGTAGTGATCACCGTGAAGAAGAAGGATGGTGCCTTACAATTGTGCATTGATTACATAATGCTCAGTAAGGTAACCATTAAATAGAGATGTCCTCTTCCATGAATAGATGAACTATTTGATCAAATGATGGGAGAAAATATGTCCTCTAAGATTGACTTGAAATCTGGATATATCATCATCTCTAGATCAAGGAGGTAGACATATCTAAAACTGCATTAAGGACAAGGTCTGGGCATTATGAATCTGTTGTGGACTACCTTTTGATTTGACAAATACTCCTACAGATTTTATGAACTTGATGAGAAGTGTGTAGGGATTTTCTAGATAAATTTGTGAATATATTTATTGATGACATATTGATTTATTCCAAGAATATAGAGGAGCACAAAGAGAACTTACGCATAGTCTTACAATGACTAAGAGACAATAAACTTTATGCTAAGCTATCGAAGTGTTCTTCTATGAGAAAGAGATACATTACTTCAATCACATCATCTCTGTAGATGGAATTGTAGTAGACCCTACAAAGATTAAATCAATTTTTGAGTGGCTAGCTCCATAGAATTTGAGCCAAGTTAGAAGCTTCATGGGACTTGCTAGTTATTATTGGAAATTTGTGGAGGGATTCTCCAAAATTGCAGCTCCTATTACATCCCTTCAAAGGAAAGGAAAGAGATATGAGTAGACAAAGGTATGTGAGAGATATTTCCATTTATTGAAATAGAAACTCACATCCGCTCCTATCTTGATCATACCAGATCCAAATAGATAGTTCATAGTTATTATAGATGCTTTAGGTGAAGGTATTGGAGATTTATTGATGCAAGATGGAAAAGTAGTGGCTTACGATTCACAAAAAAATGAAACAATATAAGTTTAACTATGCAGCACATGACTTAAAGTTGCCTTCCATTATCCATGTTTTATTGATGTGGAGACATTACCTTTTGGGTAAGCTATTTCAACTAAAAATGGATCACATGGGATTAAGGTATATCTTCACACAACCTAATTCCAATGCTAGATAGAGACAATGGTTAGAGTTTTTGAGTGAGTATGACTTTGGCATTGAGTACATAAAGGGAAAGGAGAATATAGTGGAATATTATCTTAGCAAGAGGAGACATATTATTTATATCTCTACTTCTAGGACACATTTGAGAGAGAACACATTACATAATCTTCTAGGAGATGATCATTATGAGATGGTCAAATCTGATTTTCACATTGATCCATCATATTATAATTTTAACAAATACACTTTTTAGGATAATGGTATTATAAAATAATAGAACATGATGTATAGTCCTGATCGAGTAGGGCTGAGGAAAGTAGAACTTGAGGATATGCATTGGATTCCATTTTTAGGACATCCCGAGGTAAATAAGAAGATTACCAATTTGAGGCCATTGTAATTTTGGCCAAGGCTTAAGTGTGATGTGACCACTTATATTTCTCAATTGACCACTTATGTTTCCCAATGTTTAGAATGCTATTGAGTCAAGGATGAGCATGTCCACCCAGTTGGAGTTTTATACTGGCACGTGATATTTTGAAATATAAATGGAAAGTCATAAGTATGGATTTTATGCAAGGTTTACCCATGACACAACACAAACATGATGTCGGTTTGGTTGTAGTCGACAAATTAACCAAAGTAGCTCACTTTATTCCATGAAGTTTGAGAGATGGACCATTGGCTTTAGCCAAGAAGTTTGTACAAGAAATTTTTAGATTACACGGTGTGCTAGAGACTATTATATCTAATAGGGATACTCAGATGACATCAAGGTTTTGGACAACCTTGGATACACGATTGAACTTTAGCACAACCTCTCATCCTCAGATATATGGTAAAATAGAGAGAGTAAATCATGTGTTAGAGGATTTTCTTTAGATGTAGTGCATGAATCAGTAGTACACATGGGAAGAGTATCTCTCCTTGGTAGAGTTTTCCTGTAACAACTCTTACCATGCTTCATTGGGAATGACATTATTTAAGGCACTATATGGGCGCAATTGTCACACTCCTATCAGTTGGGATAGAGTTGAGGACAATATCATTATTGGTTCTGATATATTGAGAGAGATGGAGGAATAGATGACACTTATTCTTGATCGAATGAAGGAAGAAAATGATCGCCAGAAGAGTTATGCAGATAAGAATCACACTTTCAGATAGTTCCAAGAAGGGGACTAGGTATTTTTGCGTGTGAGACCTCACAAGAGCTCAATATCTTTTGGAAAGTCTTCAAAGATTTCATCGAGATATCTGAGGGCCCTTTGATGTGTTGGAGGTTATCAACCTCGTTGCTTACAGATTTTCTTTACCACTCACTCTAGCCTGAATCCATAATGTGTTTCATGTTTCTTTGTTGAAACTGTATCATCCAGATGCATCTCATATCTTAAATTGGCTTGCATTGTAGATTTAGGATCTGGGGGTGGTGCTAGTGGAGCCTACCCGCCTTGTTGATCAACGTACCATTCGAGTAGGTGATAGAGATATTTTGCAGTATAAGTTCCAGTGGGACCAATTCTCTACCAATAGTACTACTTGGGAGGATGCAAAAGACATGTATAGATCATTTATGCAATTATTTTTATAGACATTATATCTTCTTTTTAAATTTTATTTATGTTTTTTGTGAGTGATGTTCTTTTATAATACATCGGGTCGATGTCTCTTCCTAGAGGGGAGGGATGTCATAACCCAATTTGATAGACTCCTATTATCTAGGACTTTTGGTGACTTTTGGACTTCTTGTTGACTTGGTCGGGTACTTCATGACCCAACTCATAACATGCTTGAAGTTTTATTAGACATGATAGTTGATACTTAATGATTTATTTTGATTTATGATTGTATGCTATCATGTAGTTATGACGATTATTTAGTTAATTGATTTTATGCATTTCTATATTAATGATGTAAATATGCTATGAAAAGAAGAATTTTACAAAATTAATTGATGAAATTAATTTTTGATTATAGTTTATGGACTAACCTATTGATGAGAATCTCTAGTGGTTTGAGATGTTATATAGGTTGAAGGTGGGGGTGTGGTTCAGGTAGAGGAGGCTAGCTCCTCAATAGTTGTATGATTAGAAAATTTGGTTGCACACACACTACTTAGATTTAAATGTGTTATTTTTTTTTCTTGATTATGGTTTAAGTGTGTGTTTGTGTGTGTGTGTGTGAGAGAGAGAGAGAGAAAGAGAGAGATTGTTTAGAAAATATTTTTCTTAATGAAGTTTTTATTTTAGTTATGATATGAATATGACTTTGGTTTGTTTAAAAATAATAATAATAAAAAATAAAACTGCATATATTTTATTTAAAAGTGTTATTTTACTAATTTGACTTAGATTAAAAATAAAGTATTAACATTCATATTCTTAATAGAAGATAGTTTTAGAAAGAAATATTAATTAAAATGCTCCTTATTTAAATTAGTGATTGAATTATAAAATATCCAACTGAAAAATTTAATGCAAAGACGAAGAAACAAATTAGGAATAGAAAAAATGTTAAGACTTTCTCTCCAACTCGGAGGTAAATTGAATGATAGTTAAATTAAAACTTTGCATGCTAAAATGAGGGAATAAGCGACTCGTTTATGGGAAGTTTTAAAAAAAATCACAAGCTTAAGAGGGAAGTTTGGGTTAAAAAAAGAAGAAGAGAATTTAGAAGGGCAAGGCGGAGAAAAGAATCCAAGAGAGAAAGAATTACTTAAAATGATTAAGTAATTCTTTTCCAATGTACTCTAATGTCTTCCTGGTAAATTGTTCAATTATTCAGTTACATCTATAAGATAGCGTTTTAATTCATGATTGGATAGCTTAATATTTTTTTTAATACATCCCGAATAAGCTTTGGAAAGGTCATAAACTTCTTACTTATGTTCTTAGAAGAGCTTTGTATGGAAAAAGACTTTTTTTTGGTATTTTGAAAAGATGTTCTTTTCCTATTTGATTTGAGAAAGATATTATGAGAAAAGGGTGTTGAATAAACGGAGAAGGTAGAAATTTTCTTTTCCATGTACCTGCCAGTAGAAATCTGGTACTTGGGCGTTATCCATGAACAGAGGATAACGCCGCCCAGCAAAGCCACTTCGTAGCAAGCTGAAACGTGCCAACGACCCGACTTCCATTGACGTGAAAAAAGTCAAGTCCAGTGATTTATGGTGATTGCATGGAAATTACATAGATAGAGTTTAAGACGGCACAGACCATTGTTCACGCTGGGCATTTGTCTTGTTGAAAGATGACAGGCGAGTGGAAACAAACAATGGGTGGCGAGGATGAGAAACGTTATCTAATATACTTATTATTAAATTTGTGTGCAAAGAATTGTAGAGCGTTTAAATTCCGCTCAGTAGCCAGGTCTTTCGGGTAAGGGGATCCTTAGTCAATTTTGTTTGTATCTTAAAATCTGCATTGGTATTCAATTATTTGATTCGCATAGGAAACAACCACAATATAACAAAATATTGAGAATAAATATTAAATAATAATAAATGTTTATTAAAATATCAGCTTAGTTGATTATTTATTTAAAAAAAATTAATTTAAGTTTTTAATTTAATTTTATATTGAGTTTTATTTTTTTACGAATAAAATAAACTTTTTTCAATATTTTTCTATTGATTAATTAGTCAACCTCTTTTGTAGTTAATGTGTGTAGAATTTGTATTTTTTTATTATTTGCTATTAATAATGAAGTTGTGTAAAAAATGTGTTAAATCATTCAGTAGTGGTTTGTAAATTTTTTTAGGAGAATAATATTTCACTCTATTTTCTAATGTTCTATTTTTCATCATCTCAAATTAGGAACACAAGTGTAAGTATTAGAATGTACTATATGCATTTGTACATAGTGTTATATATAATTTAGTAAAATTAAAATGTTTCATTTATAACTACAATAATAGTTGGCTAATATTGCTTTCACATGAGAAAGAAATATTGCATTATGAGTAAAATATGTATTTTTGGAAAGGCCCCAACTAGCGTACACAATCGACAATGTAATGTTCTAGTGATAGCTATATTAGAGAAACGATATAACATTGATATTTTCAAACAACACAAATACAAAAATGAAAATTGATCTAAAACAATAAAATAATCAATACCATGGAGAAATCAAAAGTTCGCCAAAGTGATGAAAACATCTCATTCCTTATGTAATGTTTTGAGGCTTTTGTCCATGAAAACAATTTCATCCTTGTCAACATCTTTCATTATACTGATCTTGCTTCCTCTAGTTCTTGAACAAGGAACATCATATACTTGAGTTGAACTAATACATATCATTTTCATCAATCCTCTAGTACCTTGAAGATAAGTTCATTTTTATTCATCCATTTCCTTATTAAGAGATTCGATTCTAGCATTTTTTTTGGGATCTCTAATTTCAAATTGCCAATCTCCTCCATAGCATTCGAATCTTCCATATGCAAGGATTTTAGCTTACTTTTGTTGATTTGGATAAAAATTGTTAAAATGATTTTGCATTGTATCTCAATCTATTTAAACATTTAATTTTTTTTTTATGTCAACAAGTTGGTGTTGAGAGCCACAACTTTTTAAGTTCAGGTTCAAGAGACCAACAAATTAAAAGGCTCATTTAGAGCACCACATAGACATCAACCTCTAGCCTATCATTTTTGACACTTGAATCTTCCTCCACAACCTACTTTCCCTTACCCTTCATATCCTTCTTTTTACACTATCCTTTTTGGTATAATTTATCCATCGTAGGAACCCAACCCTTCCTTTTTCTTTTAGATTTCCTACTACAAGGATGACCCCCATACTACATTTTCTAAAATTCTTAAAATAAGATGGAAAAAGAACTCAGTAGGAGTATATAGAGAAACCACATCATTATAAGAGAAAATAGTACCCGACTCAGAGAAACTACTTTTCTAGAACCATGCCACTCGTGTGGGCACCCCAAATTTTAGCGTGGACCTCTTGTAAAGCCAGGATGACTTTGTTTGAATCTAAACACCTAGAGAGGATGTTATGATATCTTCGATGATAAAGGGTGTTGGCTACAAGAGTGTAATGAGAAGCTCTTCAAATTAGGTTTTGGCATTGGGTGCTGGTGAGATGGGGAGATATGATACCATTTTTTAGATATGCATGGATGTCATGGTACCATGGAGACTGAAGACCAACCAAGATGCACACCATTTCTGAATCAGCCATTCTCATAAGCAGGCGTGTGTAGCTACTTGACTAAGAATTCGTACTATGATGCATCACAAGGGATTTCCAATAAGGATCTGATGGTCGCCATTGCATTGGCCACTTTGTTTTGAAGCCTTGGTATTTGCGTGAACTGTAGATTCAGGAAATGCTCTTTCAGCCTATCCACTAGTTCTTTATAGGGTAGAAACTCGTCATCCTTTATTTGAAATTCATCTAGGACCTACTTGATAATTAGCTATGAATCTCCAAACACTTCCAGTTCTGTTATATTCCATTGTATGACAGTTTTGAAGCTTGAGATGAGTGCCTCATATTCTGCAATGTTATTAGTACATGGGAATCCTAATTTGAATGTTTTTAGAATATAGTCACCTTGAGGTGTGATGAATATGATTCCTACCCCTGATCCATGTGACATATAGGAGCCATCAAAGTGTAGCTTCCACATGGGTTGTTATTCGATTCTACATAGATGCTCATTAGGGAATTCCATGATTAGTGGATATGTATCCACTAGAGGTGCTTCTACTAGTTGATCGGCAATTACTTTCCCTTTGATTGCTTTCCAATCTATGTACTGGATGTCAAACTCGCTGAGTAACATGACCCATTTTTCCATACGGCTTGTGAGAGTTTTCCTAGATAGTAGATACTTGAGTGGGTCCACCTTTGAGATGAGCTTGATTGTGTGGTTGAGCATGTAATGTCTAATCTTTTGAGTGGCAATGACCACTGCAAGGCATGCTTTCTCCATTGGTGATTAATTGAGCTCATAGCCAGCTAGAGTTTGACTAATATAATAAATGGCTCTCTCTTTGTTGTCATCATCATATTGTGATAAGAGTGCCCCCGGTGCTATAGTGGTCACCGAGATGTAGAGTATGAGAGGGCGTCCTAAAACTTGTGGTACAAGGATGGGAGAGTTGGTTAGATACTCTTTTATCCTTTCCAAGCTTCTTTGATAGATAGGATCCCATTTGAAGCTTGTGTCCTTGTGGAGCAGATGCATGAAGGTTTGCATAAGATGATAGGCGAGGATAAGAAACATGGTCCAATATACTTATTATTAAATTTGTGTGCAAACAATTGTAGAGCGTTTAAATTCCGCTCAATAGCCAGGTCTTTCGGATAAGGGGATTCTTAGTCAATTTTGTTTGTATATTAAAATCTGCGTTGATGTTCAATTATTTGATTTGCATAGGAAACAACCACAATATAACAAAATATTGAGAATAAATATTAAATAATAATAAATGTTTATTAAAATATCAGTTTAGTTGATTATTTATTTAAAAAAAATTAATTTAAGTTTTTAATTTAATTTTATATTGAGTTTTATTTTTTTACGAATAAAATAAACTATTTTCAATACTTTTCTGTTGATTAATTAGTCAACCTCTTTTGTAGTTAATGTGTGTAGAATTTGTATTTCTTTATTATTTGCTATTTATTTAAGAATTGATCATAACATTTTAATAATGAAGTTGTGTAAAAAATGTGTTAAATCATTCAGTAGTGGTTTGTAATTTGTTTTAGGAGAATAATATTTCACTCTATTTTGTAATGTTCTATTTTTCATCATCTCAAATTAGGAACGCAAGTGTAAGTTTTAGAATCTGACTATATGCATTTGTACATAGTGTTATATATAATTTAGTAAACTTAAAATGTTTCATTTATAACTACAATAATAGTTGGCTAATATTGCTTTCACACGAGAAAGAACTATTGCATTATGAGTAAAATATGTATTTTTGGAAAGGCCCCAACTAGCATACACAATCAACAATAAAATGTTCTAGTGATAGCTATATTAGAGAAATGATATAACATTAATATTTTCAAACAACACAAATACAAAAATGAAAATTGTTGAGGTTCAAGAGACCAACAAATTAAAAGGCTCATTTAGAGCACCACATAGACATCAACCTCTAGCCTATCATTTTCGACACTTGAATCTTCCTCCACAACCTACTTCCCCTTACCCTTCATATCCTTCTTTCTACACTATCATTTTTGGTATAATTTATCCATCGTAGGAACCCAACCCTTCCTTTTTCTTTTAGATTTCCTACTACAAGCATGACCCCCATACTACATTTTCTAAAATTATAAAAATAAGATGGAAAAAGAACTGAGTAGGAGTATATAGAGAAACCACATCATTATAAGAGAAAATGATAAAATTGTAAAGAGAGAGAGAGAGACATATACAAATTTATTATTGTGGTGAAGGGAATCAAAGAAGATGTTCAGGGGAAATGTCTCTTGTTTTGGGGTTAGATAAGAGATGAGAAAGAATATTGGAAGATGTTTTAATTTCCAACAACTAATTAGGGTCGAGATGTAATTGCACGTGATTAGTGTGACAAGCACTAGCTCATCTATTTCTAGAGAACACAAGTTACTCTAATAAATACCATTTTTTTACAACAATATAATAAATAGAAATAAATTATGTTTTCTCTTTTGAGGTGAATTTAAAATAAAATAGGTATTTCATTACATCGACTAAACATAAATCTCTCATTGAGAATTTCATCTATAAATCATTATTCAACAATTTACTATATTGGTATAAATTAGTACATGTTACAAGCATCACAATATTAACATCAATAACAATAATTAATAATTTAATATCATGTGAAATCAATATATCTTCTTTGATAAGCCAATTCATTGACATTATCAACTACAATAAGGATCTGAGCATCACGTGAGTTTCTTTCCTCCACCTAGAAACTAGCAATCCCTTCCACACCTTCCATCAAGAAGTGGTCCTATCCTTCACAAGGATAGTAAATAAAAATTATCACTAAGGTCGCTATAGCATCTAAGAATTGGTTTTTTCTTATATATAAAATAGTCCATCATACAACTCTAGATACCCTCTAGCTAAGTATGACCTATTCGAATGATTTGTGATAAATACACGTTACGAATTGACTATACTCTCTCTTAATATATCTAATTATTTTATTTTTCTTTAGTGTATATTTTTATGCCCTCTTTAAATATAATATATGTAGAGAATAATATATATATAAGATTAAGTTAATAATTGTCACACATTTTGAAATATTTCATAAATCACAAAATTATTGTAAACAACTTACATGTTAAAATTAAATTGCATAAATTCATTTTCATTTTTTTTTCCATTTAAGATCAACTCACTTATTTTGTACAAAATAACTCGTAACAACAATGGTTTTCAGTAGTTGCAATTCTTCTACCTTACAACAAGTGATGAAGATGATGATGTCAATACAAGTGATGTAGAAGAGAATATGTGGTAGTGAGTTTGAATGGGACTCATCTTTGCATTTGCATTTAATGTTGTCATTGGAGTGTTTTTTCTTTCCACAATATTGGGTAAAAGTTGGTTACAATTGATGGACTGCTCAATCGTATGGCTCTTTGGAAGATTTAGAAACTAAGGTGCGGTAGAGGTAAGCTAGCTATTTTTTAAGCTCTCGTCTCTCGCTTTCAATTTTCTAAACATTTTCATTTCATGAAGTAAGCCCCCAAAATAATGTATAAAATATTTTCTTTATTCAAGTTTGTTACCTATTATTTGAGCTTGATAAGCCCTATCTAACAAGCTCTTTTATAATGTAGATGGCTCAATAATGTAATGAAGAAGATATGGGTGGGTGGTGCCTAGCTTTCTATTTAGGTTTGATTTTTGCATTAGAGTGTTATGTCTTAGCACAATATGAGCAAAAAGTGCATATACTAGATGGATCACATC
The DNA here is from genome assembly GCA_027943335.1 of Chamaecyparis obtusa. Lineage (NCBI taxonomy): Eukaryota > Viridiplantae > Streptophyta > Pinopsida > Cupressales > Cupressaceae > Chamaecyparis > Chamaecyparis obtusa. The sequence goes on along the minus strand of BSBK01007841.1, from coordinate 147,975 downwards.
ATTGTCTATCATTTTGATAGAGTTAGAAACTAGGTCTTTCTTGGAGGTGTGACAAAAGATTATAAACTTACTTTTAAGCTCCCATCTCTCAATTTGGTAGGCATTTTCTTTTGAAGAAATAAGATTTCATTTCTTATTTTAAAGGGTAAATTGATTATAAAATTTTGTTTTCATAAAGTTTAATTATTATTTTATACTTTAATATTATATGATTATTATAATTAAAGAATTTTAACATATTTTTTTGTGGGTGTGACAAAAGATTATTAATTAAGATTATAAACTTACTTTTAAGCTCCCCTCTCTCTCAATTTGCTAGGCATTTTCTTTTTATGGAATAAGGTTGGAAAAATAATAAGATTTCATTTCTTATTTTATAGAGTAAATTGGTTATAAAATTTTGTTCTCGTAAAGTTTACTTATTATTTTACAGTTTAATATTATACTATTACCGTAATTAAATGAATTTAAGATAGAGTTGATATTTATAGTGTAATATAAATAAAAATTCAAAGTTAAATAAATAAATGATAAAAGATCTATGTAGTTTAGAAGTTGAAGAAGATTATCTTTGACAAACATTTGAATTGAGAATAATTAGATGAGGGCATTATGTGATTCATTTATATATCTTAAATTCACATCTATAATATGTAATCAATTTATACACCTGTAGATCTAAAGTTTATTCATTTTGACGTCTAAAGCTTGTTTTTCTTGCCATACAATTTCAACATTAATCTATTTTCTATGTCATTATAATAATTTAATACTTCAAAACTACTTTGTAAATTCTTAATAAAATTTAAGTTGATTAATTAATTTTAACATTTTAATAAATCTAATTTAATTTTACTATTATCCCTCTCTATAATCTATTAAGTATTTTTATTTTTAGCCATGCACATATAATTATTTAAAGTAAATGGTCATAGTCTAATTATATTGAATAGTATGCAATCATTCAGTCAACAAATCAATCAACTTAGTTAACTATTTAGTTAAATCAATTAGTTCTAAATCACTATATAATTAAATCAAATTATTAATTTTAATTAATTTAACTAATTAATTAATCAAATTAGCTAACTCTTTAAATCAAGTCTAAAATTCCAAATTTAATGAAATGAATCTTCACTATTTACTTCCCCATGTTAAAAGTATAAATCAACCTCCTTTTTCAAATGCATGATTGAAGAATCATTCAAACATTAAAAAAAGCCTATCATAAAATTATCAAAGAAAATATACATAAAGAGAAAATTAGAATAATGAATCAACATCAAGCTACACGAATCTTTCATAGTTCAACTATAGGTCATTATAATACTTGAAAGAAAAATATTCAAACAAAATGAGAATATGTTTTGTTGAGGTTTGTATTTGGTTTAAAATAGAAATTAACTAATATTTTAATTTTTTATTATTTTGAATTTCTTGATTAGAGGAGTTCGTAGATATGGTACAACTAGAGTTAACTTCTCACTTAACTAACTATCAATAATGATTCTTGTTGAATTGGTGAATCTATTATTTTTCAAATCTATTATGGAATAAGGAAGAGGTTTCTACTTTTGATGCCTTAACCTTCTCAAATAATTTGAGCTCTACGTTTGGGTTTAATCATGGGGTTCGTATATTTTTCTTACAACTATAATTGATGGTCAACATAGTGATCAATACCCTTTAAATATTTAGAAATAAATATTACCTACAATTTTGATAGAAGTTTGTCATGTAAAACTACAATCTCTCAAATTAAGTCAAGGTTTTGGCATCTAATTTGGAACGATGCTACAATTATATTTTATTACATAATCCCTCATTTTTATGAGTATTATTTTTTTATTTTTTTTACTATATGTCATTTATTTAGACCACATTCATTATCTATATCCTCTAGAAGATATAGAGGAGTCTAGGTTGGTGTGCTCACATCCTCCATGATGTGGGCCCCTTATAGTCAAATATGATTTTGAAAGATATTTTTTTTTGGGTTCATGTCAATGAGAAGGGTCATTACAAATCTTTGAGAAATTTTAGCTACCTGAAGCAATTTGTTGAGTTAATTTTTCATCCATCTTTTATTCTGAAGAAATCTTAGCATTTTCATCCATTACATCAAATTTTGAAGAGGAATCATTTCTTTTGGGTGAACTATCAACTACATGATATATGTGGGGGAAGCATACTTCTACCATGAGTGTAATGCCCCACCAGGGAACACAAGAGTTCTTTTTGTTCATGTGGTGGACAACAAAATACCAAAGAAATGGGTAGCAAGAGCAGAGATCAGAGCAAGGTCCAAAGCAAACATCCCCTGGAAGAGCCCATTGATGAGAAGAAGCAACGAATGAATTGGAAGCCCTTTGAGATATTTAAATGAGGAATAGAGGGTAATTCCCATCGAAGCCACTTTTTAGCAAGTTCAGTCATTGCAACGTGCCAATGACCATGACTTCCATTTACGTGAATAAAGAGAAATCCAACGATTTATGGGGATCGCATAGAAATTACTAAGAAAAAGCTTGAGACGGCATGAGGTCATGACTGTGTTGAGTTCACGCTGAATATTGGGGCTGGACATTCCTCGAGTTGAGAGACGACAAGGCGAGTGAAAAGACTGACTTATGGTAGTGGCTATCCAGCCACTAAAATCATTTTCTTTATATAACTTTTAGACTTATTATAAGCCCACACGAGTAGGTGAGTTGGCTTGAGATTGTGGGTGGATGACTCATGGTCTCAGGTTTGACTCCCTCCCAGGTTTGAATAGGTGGGATGGCTTGCGGGCAGTTGATCTCACCCCTTGGGGGACTAGTCTCACCCTAGCTCGCATAGGTACCCAAGATACGGGCTGCTAGGCGCTGGGCTAGGTTGCGGGGACATCCCCATGTATAAAAAAAAACAAAAAAATTTAGACTTATTATTAAATTGTGTGCAAAGAATTGTAGTGTTTTTGAATTCCCCTCCACAGCTGGGTCATTCGGGTCAGGAGATGCTTAGTCAATTTTGTTTGCATATTAAAATTTGTGATCATGTTCAATTATTTGATTCCATGACATAGGAAACAACCACGTCATAGCAAAAGCTTAAGAAAGCACATTAAATAATAATAAATATTTATTAAATTATCAATTTCTTTAATTATTCTTTTTTTAAGATTTAGTTGTTGAAATTAAAATTTTCTATAAACAAATTAGTTTTTTAAAATATTTTTTGTTTATTAATTCTTCAATCTTTGTTTATATTTAATGCGTGTGGAGATTATCTCTTTATTATTCTTATTTAGCTAAGGGCCCATTTGGTACATGGAATATGGGCTCTAATTCTAGAACAACATTTTTGGATTATTCTATTCCATGTTTGTGTCCATCTTAACAAGCAAGAATTGGAATTTTGAAATTCCAATTTTGCCCACAAAATGGGCATTTCATCTTCCATTTGAAAAGGTGGAATTAGAAATTCTCATTCTAATTCCACTTTTCAAATACCCATTTTATGTGCCGTCGGGTCCGCTTGCTCAAAAATAATATTTGGCATCTAATAGATTTCATTTTGTATCGAAATTCTCGTTCATTTTCTCACCGTTCGCTATTGTTTTCATTCTCACTGTTCGCTATTGTTTTCGTTCTCACTGTTCGCTATCATTTTCGTTCTCACCATTCGCTATCATAACAAATCCTTGTAATAGTTGGGTCTACTCTGTGGCAAATCCTTGTAACAATTGGGTCTACTCTGCAGCAAATCCTTGTAACAGTTGGGTCTACTCTACGGTAAATCCTTGTAACCACTTCCAGCAGTTGGGTCTACTCTGTGGCGCCAAGTTGGGTCTCCTAGTAAGTCCTTCTAACTACTTCTAATAGTTGGGTCTCCATTTGTCATGAGTAACCTATCTGGATTTTCTTAATGTGGGTTTCATTTGCTCCTTATTATCTTCCTTTTTGATGACTTTTCAGGATTTGGAGAGTTAAAAAGCTCACATAGGAAAAGTAGAGGCCATTTATTCTGGTGCTTGCTTCTCTTGGACAAGGAGGTGAAACTTCATTTCTTTCTCTTTACCATGTAGGGTTTTAGTAAATCTTTAGATAGTGTCCTCTGAATCAAACCCATTTTACATTTCCAATTTCAAAATGGCAACCACATTAGCATCTAGAGGTTTCTACATTTTGAAGTCCTTACGCTTGCTTCCTCACAATAGATACTTTGAAAAAGCTACTTCTATCATCCTTTACCATCAAAAATGTTCTCTTCTTTTGTCGTGCAAACAGGTTCAAATTTCACCTCTTGATTGACTTAAAGCATAGATAAATTTATTACACCTCTGCATGAAATGTTTCAATGGATAAGATTTATAAAAAATAGTAAGAAGGGTTCTTAGGAGTCCCACAACCATTTGTATTCATACAGTGCCTAGCTTGGCCCAACATGCACTATATTAAAATGTAATAAACTTTCTTAGGGTTTTAGTTAGGGTTTTAGTTGTTTTTGAGAAAGTATACTAACAAACTGTTATTGTGCAAGCTATGTTTGGTATTAAGTTTTTAGTGCTCTGACAGTGCCAGCTAAAAAGATAGAGAGATGTCCTCATTTGGGACAACAAAGAGGATACTAAGTCCTATGTCTTTTTGATGTCCCATTTTAAATTATGGGCTCCTAGGAATCCCTCCATGCTTATCCAATCTGCTTCCCAAGACTTATTAATTGTGCAACATTATAAAAGTGTGCCTCCTTCAACCATCTCTTTATTTTTTATCCCTAGAAAATTCTAGCACAATTTGTGTCTTCTGAGATCTCAAAAATGGGTGGAAAAATGATCATGGAGAACTCCACTGCAATGGGTGTGCCAAGCCCAAGTAATCAGCTAGATTTGAGCCCTTACATAGTTGAAGATACTCTTGTGGGTCTTGTTGTATGTCTCTCTGCATTCATTTCTATCCTTAGCTTTGCCTCAACCTTCATGAGGATCCACATATGGAGGTCACATTCCTACATGTGACCACCATGAAGACAAATGCAGGGCTTAAGGAGGAGGCCATAAAAGCACTCTCTTCTGTGGTCTATAGCAAAGTGGGTTCAAAGCTAAATGCAGTGGAGTGCCCAATCTGCTTGACAGATTTCTTGGATGATGAAAGGGTGAGAATTTTGCCCAAGTGAGAGCATATTTTTCATATGGAGTGTTTGGATAGATGGCTTCTTTCTCACTTCTCTTGTCCCACTTGTAGACATTGTCTTCTTGACACAGTGATCAATATCATGCAATTTAGCACAACTCAAATCCAGTTTAGTAGATAGGCCTCTATGGAGCAGATTCATGTGCCCACTTCTTCAAGTGCAGAAGAAGAAGAAGAAAGCCTATCTATATTTTGTGTATAGGTTTTGTTGGAGAAGAATAAGCCACAATCTCAATCATTTGCTCAGCACAGGCTTGGAACCAGAGGGTAGATTACTGTATTAGCTTCTAGAAGAGTTGGTCAGTGGTGTCTACTATTTCCATGTCTTGTTTATTGGCCTCTTACCCATATAGGAAGCCATGTTTAAGCATTTATTCAATGATTTGTGCTACTTTAACTAAATCCAATGATTGGATATTGTAATGGGTGCAGTCCAATATATACTATGCCTTATAGATGGGAAACATCTCTAAAATAGTTATGATGGGTTGTGGGAGAGAATGAGTTGTTGAACAAGTTGAGTGTAGAAGAGGACACACTGCATGCAAATGTTGTTCTTAGCTAAGCTAGAGTGGCCAATATGGTGTTTTCTCTTAGCTTACGCTCTATTAGAAACTTGGTCCAATGTTCTACTAAACTAATGAAAAGAGCTTATTAATGGTCAATATGGTGTATATGATTGGCTTTCCCTACTAAAAATTTGGTCTAACTTTTTACTTAATTAATGAAAAGAGTCTATTAGTAGTCAATAGGATCCATAATTTTAGCTCATCTTTAATTGGAAATTTCATCTAATTTTCTACTAACAAAAAATATCTAATATAGTGTTGATATGGTGTATATCCTTAGCTTGTCCTACTAAAAGCTTAGTCTATGTATAATCTTTAGGTTGTTGATTATCCTCAATTAAAAACTTGGCCCAACTTTTTACTAACTAACAAAGAAAACCTAACATACCTGTGATAAGGTGATTTCTGATTATTGTTTATGTCTAGGAGAACATGTCTCTATAGTGATTGTCCTTGTCACAAATGAGGACATCTCTCTATTTCAAATAACAACACTAGGTGAAATTGCATAGACAAAGGATGGATGCCACAAAATGAGGACATCTCTCTATTTCTTGGTGCAAGCTATGTTTGGTATTAAGATTTTAGTGTAATAGAGAGATGTCCTCATTTGTGACAACAAATTCCCTCAAAGTTATCCTCTTTTTTGTCACAAATGAGGACATCTCTCTAAGTTTTTAGTTGGCACTATCACAACACTAAAAACTTAATACCAAACATAGCTTGCACCAAGAAAAGGAGAACTGTGTACAAGGTCCTTGTTTTATATGGATAATATAATATGAATGTACATGTGGATGGATTCATGCATGTTGTCTTTACAGTGACTATACATTATCATGTTGTCTTTACAGTGACTATCCTTGTCACAAATGAGGACATCTCTCTATTCCTTGGTGCAAGCTATGATTGGTATTAATTTTTTAGTGCAATAGAGAGATGTCCTCATTTGTGACAACAAATGCCCTCAAAGGTATCCTCTTTGTTGTTACAAATGAGGACATCTCTCTAAGTTTTTAGCTGGCACTGTCACAACACTAAAAACTTAATACCAAACATAGCTTGCACCAAGAAAAGGAGAACTATGTACAAGGTCCTTGTTTTATACATGGATAATATAATACGAATGTACATGCAGATGGATTCGTGCATGTTGTCTTTACAGTGACTATACAATATCATGTTGTCTTTATAGTGACTATCCTTGTCACAAATGAGGACACCTCTCTATTTCAAATAACAACACTAGGTGAAATTGCATAGACAAAGGATGAATGCCACAAAATGAGGACATCTCTCTATTTCTTGGTGCAAGCTATGTTTGGTATTAAATTTTGAGTGCAATAGAGAGATGTTCTCATTTGTGACAACAAATTCCTTTTACACTAATTAATAATAGTGACAACCCTCACAGGTGGTTGGATAATGTCTAGTTTAATCCAAGCACACTAGCATGAGGTACAGGAGTTATGTTCATCTCACTAGATATATATGGGCATAAATGCTCAATTGAATGATACATTCCCATAAAAATGTGAACTCCTATTAATCTAAAAACTCTAATGTTAAACAACTACAAAATAAAGTCAACATAGTTCCTTTAACACAACCAAAGTTAAAATTAAATTATTCAAAAAAGGGTTTGTGTTTTGAGTTAATTGGTTTATGTAAATCTGTTTCAGCAACAAGTGATGAACATTCATATTTTCCTAAGCAATACTTTGAGCTTTCCTGCCACACATGTACTATTTTGAAAATCATCACAAGTCCATTTGTTGCAGGAAAGCTCATAGTACACATGTATGGATGTCTGCATGTTTTTCACCTATTCATATACCAAATGATGAATGCTCAATTTTTGTAATGGCATTCACGGTTCTTGATGTTCACTTGATTAGTTTTATCTTTGTTTTACACAGTTAGTTGCACAATGAACAAATAGTTGACTATTATCACAAACACGGTCATGTAACTAAATGAAAATAACCATTGTAAGGACCCACTATTAGACCATTCCAAATGACCCTAATCTAACTTGATCAACTAGATTAGAGTGTCTTTGTGACAGTCGATAGTGCTGGAGTAGAGTGGTTAAATTTAGTTAGAAGATTTAGTTTAAAGACAGTGAATTCTATGTAGAATGGCCTTGACCCAAATCCAATAACTGATCAAAGGGAGGAACACAGTTGCAGGCTTAAAACTAGAGAAAGATTGTGATCCTGAAGGGAATCAGGAATCAAGAACATAATAGCATGAGGTACATGATTTATGTTCATCTCACTAGATATAGATGGGCATTAATGCTCAATTGAATGATATGTTCCCATAAAAATGTGAACTCCTATTAATCTACAAACTCTCATGTTAAACAACTACAAAAAAAAGTCAACATAGTTCATTTAACACAACCAAAGTTAAAAATAATTAATTCAAAAAAGGGTTTGTGTTTTGAGTTAATTGGTTTATGTAAATCTATTTTATGTTATATCTGTATGGATCAATGGAAAGGTTTTAGTCTCTATAACCTGTGTGGATAGTTTTTGTTTATATCCCTATTTCATATTCAGTTTTGAAAGTATTGAAAGTATTGAAAGTATTGAAAGTATTGAAGTTGACTAATTCTAGCTCATGTTAGAAAGTAAAGTCCACCAAGATAACTAAGAGGGGGGGTGAATCAGCTATCAAATAATTATAATTTTTATCAACTTCAACAACATTTAACCATGTAAGAAATATAATTACCAACCATAGAAAGATATTCATAGACAATAACACAATAACACAAGATATGTTGACTAGGGAACCTCTTGATCAAAGAGTAAACCCCGGTGGGAATGATGCCCAAAACATATGTACTAATATGAATATTCCCTGTGAAAGGATGGACTCTGTTAGGAGTCTTATGAAATACATTCAATACATATGAATCCTGGTTAGGAGATTTTGAATCCCTGTTAAAAGATTCTAACCCTGTTAAGAGTTATGGAAGATAGAAGGACCCACTGCCCAAACAGCTTTAATGGAAAGATCATTGAACACACTGTCCAACTGATCTCAAGATTATTAAATAGAATAATAGCAAATATGTTACCTCCTTCACTGTGCCAAACCACACTCACTGCTACACCAGATCTCAGTACTTCGCATGTCTTCCTTCACAATTTCACTTTCACAACTGCATTAGCTCTTTTCTTCACTTCATGCATACATTCACATTCAACCATATTATAAAAAGGAAAAAAAATATTCCTTCCTTTATTCCACACTCAAATAATTACAAATGAGTCGGCACACAATTATAAAATAAAAGTTTCCACATGCTACATCAAAATTACACAAAAACTGTCAGCTTCCAAATACAATAATTCTCCACTCATGGGACCTCAAAGTTTGCATTGTCATCCATGTCACTATAAATGTGTCTCTAAATTCCCTTTAACTAGGCAAAACCAGATTCCATCCTGATTAGGAGATATCATCCAATTTTCACAAACTACTACTCAAGAACACTGCCTGAATACTGCTTTCACCAAAATGCTCATAACTTCTATGAATAAATGAATCATTGTATGCACTCTTAAAAATCAACATATAACATATCAAAGAGTATATCCTCAACATCACATAGCTCCAACTGCAATATCCCATGTGCAATAATCCAAATACTGTCTGCTTCTCTACAAGTCTCCAGAAGATCATTGTGTTGACATCAATGACAATCATAGTCATAAATGCAACAAAAAATACTATAGAATGACTACCAAGAATTCATTCCTAAAAATCTCCCCCATTGGCATTGATGGAAACATAGATGAAAAACATCCAATGTTCCAAAAATCCAATACTGCAACACTGTTGCATCAATCAAATCTTGCTTCGTTTTCCTATTCAGTTCTCTTCAACAGATGGTACAAATGGTTTTTCATGTACACTTCTCCCCCATTGACATCAATGATAGAAGTTTCATCATTATGTCAACAACAACTCCAATGTCAAAAGACACTATTCAAAAAATACATTCACTAGAATCCTCGTGACTCAGCTTAGATACACATACTCCCCCATAGAGGAAGTACCAATATCCAATCCAGAAGAAAGATAAGGCTCATATAACACTAGATGGATGCAACCAACTGCATCATTACTCAAAATTAGGCTGGGGCATAACCCCAAGCATACATCTCAAATACTCAAATTTATCCTTAGGCAAAGGCTTTGTAAATATATCTGCTATCTGCTCCTTTGTGCTTATGTACTCTAGTTTGACTTCTTTCTCAGCAACTTTCTCTCTTACAACATGATACTTGATCTCTATATGCTTTGTCTTAGAATGTAATACCTGATTCTTAGACATACTAACTATGCTAGTGTTGTCACAATGTATGACAACAGGCTCAAAAAACTTTATTCCAATATCTTTTAGCATTTGCTTCATCCAAATTATTTGGTTACAATTGTTTGTTGCTGCTACATATTCTACTTCTGCTGTGCTTTGTGAGATACAATTATGGTTCTTGCAAGTGTCAAGTACTACAATCCTCCAATCATAGATCTGTATTTCTTCTATTCAACCGTCGGTGTTTCATCTATGCTAGATAATTTATGTCCAGTTACCATAGGTGTTCCAACTAGTTTACAGTTCTCCATTCCAAATCTTTTCAACAAGTCATTTAGGTACTTTGTTTGACTTACAAAAATACTATCACTATTTTGTGTTATCTATAATCCCAAAAAGTATTTCATCTGACCAATCATACTCATTTCAAATTCAGTCTTCATTTCATTAGCAAATTTGTCACTAGCTTCATCTTCTCCTCCAAAAATAATATCATCAACAAAAATAACTACAATAAACAAACCATTTTCAATTTCTTTTGTGTACAGATTGAAATCAGCTGTTCCTTTTATAAATCCCAATTTTAACAAATACTTATCCAATATGGCATACCAAGTTCTAGGTGCTTGCTTTAGTCCATATAATGCTTTCTTCAGTTTACATACCATGTATCCTTCTTGAGTCAAAGGAAAACCTTTAGGTTGCTCAATGTAGACTTCTTCTTCCAATTCACCATTCAAAAATGCGAACTTCACATCCATATGATAAACTTTGAATTTCTTAAAAGTTGTATAGGCCAAAAACATTCTTACTACTTCAATTATTGCTACTGGTGCAAAATTTTATTCATAGTCAATTCCTTCTTGTTGCGAGTATCCCTTACATACCAATCTTGCTTTGTTTCTTACTACTTCTCCTTGTTCATTCATCTTGTTTCTGAATACCCATTTAGTTCCAATAACATTCTTATCTTTAGGTCTAGGTACCAATTCCCATGTCTTGTTCTTTTCAATCTGATCTAGTTCTTCTTTCATAGCATTAACCCAATGTTCATCTTCACAAGCTTCACTAGTAGATTTAGGTTCAATTTGAGAAATCAAACATAGCTGTTATTGTACCTTATTTTGAGTTAGAAATCCTCTTTTAATGCTTCCAATAATTTTCTCAATAGGATGATTTCTTGATAAATTCTCGTTAGGTGTCATTGTCTCAGATCTTACTTCAGGTGTTGGTTCTTCAATGATTTCATTGTGGCTTTCATTCACCAAATCACTATCAATCTCATAGAATAGTTCAATAGTTTCAGTGTTAGGCTTAGGATGAGTTCCTTCATCAAATTCATAATCAAGCATTCTTTCCTGAATTTTGAACTTTTCATCAACTTTAACATTTGCACTCTCAACAATAGTCTTAGTTCTCTTATTGTAACATCTATATGCTTTGCTCTTCAAAGAATATCCAAGAAAAATACCTTCATCACTTCTAGGATCAAACTTTCCAATATCATCATCTCTCTTTATATAATATTTTCTTCCAAAAATTCTATAATACTTAACTGAGGGTGCATGTCCAAACCATAATTCATAGGGTGTCTTGTCTGTGTCTACTTTGATTTGTACTCTATTCATTGTATACACTATTGTATTCACTGCTTCTCTCTAGAATATCTTTTCCAAATCATTCTCCAATAACATAGCTCTTGCTACTTCAGTCATTAATCTATTTCTTCTTTCTACAATACCATTTTGTTCAAGTGTCCTAGGGGCTAAAAACTGTCTCTTAATGCCATTCACTTCACAAAAAGTGTTAAACTCTCTAGAAGTAAATTCTCCACCTCTATCAGATCTCAAACATTTAATCTTCATTCTAGATTCATTCTCAACTTTATTCTTAATGATCTTAAACTTATCAAATGCTTCAAACTTTTCTTTAAGAAATGAAATCCATATCATTCTTGCAAAATGATCAACAAGAATCATAAAATACCTTCCTCCATAGAATCCTCTAGTCCTGGTAGGACTGCTCAAGTCTGTATGAACAATCTCCAACTTCTCTTCAGATGTAAACTTCTTACTGGGAAATGAACTTCTCTTCTACTTAGCCATCACACATTCTTTGCAAATCATGTTAGTAGGCTTCATAATTTTAGGCAAATCCCTTACTGCAAGTGTAGTACTCACTTTCACAATTTTATCAAAATTTATGTGACAAAACCTTCTGTGTCATAACTAACTATCATCAATCTTAGTAATTAAACATGTCATCTTAGTAGGATTCAACTGAAATACATTACCTCTGGTTCTAGATCCAGTTCAATTTAGATTTCCATCTTTATCCTTTATCACACAAGTTTTCTCAGTAAACCAAACTTGATATCCCTTATCAACTAGCTATCCAACACTCAAAATATTATGTTTCAAACCATCCACAAAGTAAACATCATCAGTATTAGTCTTTCCATCAAGAGTAATAGATCCTATACCTTTAATCAAACAAGGTGCATTGTTTCCCACTCTCACAACTCCTCCATCATAATTGTTAAACTTTATGAACTTTTTCATATCTCTAGTCATATGATGTGAACAACCACTATCTATAATCCAATCAGCTTTCTTTTCAACTTGGGAAACTAAGGCTTTTTCTTCCTTAACATCAGTTTCAAGATTCTCTTCTTTAATTGCTACAAATCCTATGTCATCATTATTCTCGGTATCACTTTCACTTAGAGTTATTTCTATACTAGTTTCAAGATCTTCATCATTAGCATAATAACATTCCTTAGATCTTCTAGGCTTGAAATTGTTTCTATACTTTTTAACTCTCAAGGGACATTTAGATGCAAAATGACCATATTCTTAACAAGTGCAACATTTAAAGATTTTCTTATCGTTTGGTTCTCTTTTCACAAGCAAGGAAATACCTTCTTCAATCTTTATGTCTTCTTCATTTCTAGATCTGCTGCTGCCAACATAATCTCCGCTCACACCGATGCTTCTTGACAAAGTAGGGTGAAAACTAAGAGCACTAAATGCTGTCTCCATTCTAGGCAAGTCTCCTGATAACCTCAGGCTCATTTTTGTTGATTCCAATCTTCTAAGAAGAGTCTCTCTTGTAAATTTTGAAGTACAAGGTATAATTTGTTCAATCATATATGTTGTCTATTTAAATACAAGAGTCAATGTCCTCAAAATTTTCCATATCACTTCATTCTCTGTCTTTGTTCCTCCACAAGATTTTATCCCTGGAACAATTTCTGACATTCTACCAATATAGCTTCTAACATATTCATCTTCCATCATTCTTATATCTTAAAATGCACATATCCAATTATGTAATCTAACTTTATTTTCATGTTCATCACCTTCAAAAGTAGAGTGTAAAGCTTTCCAAATTTCATAAGATTTCATCAAACATTTTACCTGATTGTACTCATTTTTTGAAAGGGCTGTCAAAAGTGCTTCTCTTGAAAGTATGTTACACATGAATAGATCTCTCTCAATTCTAGAACATGTCTCAAGATTATCCTCTTCAATGATAGTCTTATCATTCTTTGTAATCAACCAATAACCTAGTCCTAAACATAGTAGATGTGTCTTCATCTTCTCTTTCCACTTGTCAAAATTTACTCCATCAAACTTAGGGCTTTCTTTCTTGAAACTTGTCATGGATCTCCTTAAGCTGTTAAACTTCTCTTTCAAGGACCTACTGCTCTGATACCAATTGTTAGAAAGTAAAGTCCACCAAGATAGCTGAGAGGGGGGGGGGGTGAATCAATTATCAGATAATTATAACTTTGATCAACTTCAACAACATTTAACCATGTAAGCAATATAATTACCAACCATAGAAAGATATTCATACACAATAGCACAATAACACAAGATATGTTGACTAGGGAACCTCTTGATCAAAGCGTAAACCCCAGTGGGAATGATTCCCACAAAAGATGCACTAATATGAATATTCCTTATGAAAGGATGGACTCTGTTAGGAGTCTTATGAAATACATTCAGTACATATGAATCTCAGTTAGGAGATTTTGAATCCCTGATAAAAGATTCTAACCTTGTTAAGAGTTATGGAAGACAGAAGGACCCACTGCCCAAATAGCTTCAATGGAAAGATCATTGAACACACTGTCCAACTAATCTCAAGATTATTCAAAATAATAATAGAAAATATGTTACCTCCTTCACTGTGCCAAACCGCACTCACTGCTACACCAGATCTCAATTTCAGATCTCTGTACTTCTCATGTCTTCCTTCACAATTTTGCTTTCACAACTACATTAGCTCTTTTCTTCACTTCATGCATACATTCAAATTCAACCATATTACAAAAAGGAAAATAAATATTCCTTCCTTTATATGATACTTAAATAATTACAAATGAGTCATCACACGATTATAAAATAAAAGTTTCCACATGCTACATCAAAATTACACAAAAACTGTCAGCTTCCAAATACAATAATTCTCCACTCATGCAACCTCAAAGTTTGTGCTATCATCCATGTCACTATCAATGTGTCTCTAACTTCCCTTTAACTATGAAAAACTAGATTCCATCCCGATTAGTAGATATCATCCAATTTCCACAAACCGCTACTCAAGAACACTACCTGAATACTGCTTTCACCAAAATGCTCATAACTTCCATGAATAAATGAATTGTTGTGCGCACTCTTAACCATCAACATATAACATATCAAAGAGTATATCCTCAACATCACATAGCTCCAACTGCAATATCTCACGTGCGCTAATCTAAACATTGTCTGCTTCTCTGCAAGTCTGTAGAAGATCACTTTGTTGACATCAATGACAATCATAGTCATGAATGAAACAACAACTACTACAAAATGACTACCAAGCATTCATTCCTAATAGCTCAGGTATAGTTAAATTATCCTTTCTGCCCTAGAATGACATCTTTGTTCAAACCATTGATTGCAAACATTTTTTAAGTACTTGAATCTACAATAGAACAATAGTGGTGAATGTATGATTATTATAATCATATGATTATATGTTATAATATTTATGTAATAAATGTAGTAACGATGGTGTGGTGCATTATTGATATAGGCTCGATGGCTCTTGTCAATGTGCCAAACTATTAATGTGGTGGTGGGCAGTGTGTGTTGAAGACTTCACGGACACAGAGAAACCCTGGATGACAATTTTGGTGCTTCCCAAATAGAAAAAAGGTTGCTAATGTGTATATATTTAATGTTTCTAATGTAAATACTATTCATTATATTATAAGAACTAATGTAGATTGGGCATCACAGGGAAATAATGGATGCGGATACTTTAGTTGGGTTGATGACAACTCATCTGCATCTATCCTCCCATCTCCACTTATCCACGATGAAGGATTTGAGTGCAAAATGTGTTGGGCTAGGGAAAATTCTAAAATTGTATTTTGATGATGCCTTCTCTATATTCTAATCACATATCTTTGTTGTGACCATATGCAGAGATGAACTCATGAATTAGTTAGCTTAGTATTTTCATTTTGTAACTAATATTTTAATATGGATATGACATAACTTCTCTTTGCCTTAAGTGCGCATATATATGGTTTACATCTTTTTCTAGAATAATTCTTTATGTTTATGGCTCAGGTGAGCCCCAATCTACTATCAATCACATGATTTAATGTATAGTGTTTTCTTGGTTATTCCATTTGTTCCTTGACCTTTGAAGGCCATTTGGTAATTTCAACTACACCCAAGGATCTATCAGTAGTTGTGGAAAATAGGATTCATGTTGCAATGCCCAAGCTACAAGATGGGAAAAGAGAGGCAAGAAGACTGGAAAGAAGATGATACTCCTGAGATCATGGATCATTTTCAAGCTTCAATGAGGCTTCATACCATGCACTATCCATTGATTTGTACGTAATGTTGATTTAGGCTAGAGGTAAACTACACGTGTCATGTAAACAACATGGTTGAATGCAATCTCTTTTGTGCATTTTCAAGAGTTTTTGCACCAATACAAGTGTAAATAATGCATTGAACATAATCTACGAACACTATGTGGTATGAAGTCTCGTTGAAGTTTGAAATACAAGAGCAAGTGACAAGAGCAGGTGGCATGGATCCCCCACATGATAGATCCCATGGGGATACTCCTCCCACCCATTAGTGATCTTTATATCTATATCACGTAACATATTTCAAACTTTTCATAGGTTGTGGGACACATCAAAGGCAACAAAGGCCAGACTGCAAAATATTTCACAATAGCTGACAAACAAAATTATAGGCATCATGGTCACAATTTTTTGGAGACAACGTAATTGAGTTGTATACCTAGACAATGGAGAGCAACTTCCACTCCTCTAATTCCAAGTTGACACTGTGGGATCCAAGGACCATAGATAAGGAATAAATTTAGAGAGTGGAGGAGGGCCATAATGACCAAAATAATACAGGATGAACCTCAAGAAAAATGAGGCAACCGCAAACATTTTAATACATTTTTATTATTAAATAATGAAATTTGCATATTATAGTGTTCTAAGCCCCGTCTATGCAAATTTCATTATTTAATAATAAAATTCTATTAAAATGTTTGCAGTTGCCTCATTTAACTTGAGGTTTGTCCTATATTATTTTTGTCATTATGACCCTCCTCCGCTCTCTAAATTTATTCCTTATCTATGGTCTTGGGATCCCGCAGTGTCAACTTGGAACCGGAGGAGCAGAAGTTGCTCTTCATCGTCTGGGTATACCACTCAATTATGTTGTCTCCAAAAAAATGTGACCATGATGCCTACAATTATGTTTCTCAACTGTTGTGTCCTAGGACCCCTTATGTCCCTTTAGGACCTTTTACGACCTCTAAGAATACATCTTAAAGGTCTTAAAATATCATAAAGGGTCATAAGAGTCTCCTAGGAGGGGCCAGATGAGCTTCCACCTTCATGTGGTTGGCCCTATTAAGTAGAGAATGTTAATTAAACTATTCTTGAAACAAAGAGAAGCTCAATAATTTAAGGTCTTAGTCCATAGATAAATTAAATTAGACTTACTAAGCCTCTTATTGTAGTTTGTAATAAGATTGATTTACAACCACTAGAGACTACTCTACAAGCTTGAAGAAGTGGAATATTTTGGCAAATGAAGAGTGGAAAGAAGATGATATTCCTGAGATCATGGATTGACACAATGTTGCAGACTTTATTGATCTAGATATCTTGTAGAGGCTTGAAGAACTGGAGAGGGAAGAAGGGCTTAGGATGGAAACTAAGGGTGATGAGGATTTCATAATAGCTGACAAACATAATTGTAGGCATCATGGTCACATTTTTTTGGAGACAACATAATTGAGTTGTATACCCAGACGGAGTGTAACTTCTGCACCTCTGATTCCAAATTGACACTATGGGATGGAGAACAACTTCAAACCGGAGGTGCAGAAGTTTCTCTTCATCATCTGGGTATACCAATCAATTACGTTGTTTCCAAAAAAATGTGATCATGATGCCTATAATTAGGTTTCTCAACTATTGTGTCCCAGGGCCCCTTATGACCCTTTATGACCATTTACAATCTCTAAGAATACATCTTAGAGGTCTTAAAATGTCGTAAAGGGTCATGAGAGGCTCCTAGAAGGGGCCAAATGAGCTTCCACCTTCACGTGGTTGGCCCTGTTAAGTAGAGAATATTAAACTATTCTCGAAACAAAGAGAAGCTTAATAATTTAAGGTCTCGGTACAAGCACTAGAATTGAGTTTTTTGGCATGGGCTGGGAAATTTTTGTATATCAACATGCAATAGAGTTTGGGCAAAAAATTCTTATCACATGTTGATATACAAAAATTTCCTAGCCGTACCAAAAAACTCAATTCTAGTGCTTGTACTACATGACTGGTGCCAAAATAGGGCTCTCCCAATAACTAACTGTGACCCACTGGCAATAAGCAATAGAACAAGTGTGGACACCTGAAGATAAATATCAGATAGGGGAAAAGCACCTACAACAACAGAGGCAATAGTTGTAGATACAAATGAGGATATCCCAAATCCCTAATATAATAAATACGGTGAAGAAAAAGAGTAATGCATAAATTATTACTATTTTGGAAGATGCAAATCCAACCGAGGAGATGCTAAAGAGGACAGATGTGTTATCACCATATAAATTTTTTTAGCTTTGCGATAATGTTTCAAAGTAGTTTGAGATTATTGACCTACTGGTAATATTCTTCAAGGTGTAAACCCTAAGCTTTTTCCAAAGCCCTAACTTATCCTAGGTCATGTTATGTTTTCATGTTACCTTTTGGAGTTACTAATCTTTTCATAAAACATGTGCTAATATCATGACTGACTTTGTTCATTGTTTTATGTGTCGAGGTGGCTAGGCTTTCAAACTGTCAACCCTTTTATTTAATTAAATCTGCCAAAGTCTAAGTTTTACATTTTTTCTTAAAAAAAAGCCTTTAAAAATGTGCAGTTGTCATTGCACCGCAAGACTACTCTTTGTCATTTTCTCTAACATGTGAAATGGCAACAATGCGCCACCTGTCCTTGTGGGCCCATTTGATTTTGTAAAGTGCTGGTCCTTAACAACCAAATTTAATCCATGGTTGTCATTATACCGTTGGACCGAGATGCATGTCTTTTATGCATCATGGTATAGTGATGACCGTCGGATTGCCTTTTGATGAATAAAGTTTGCGGTGGGTCCCGACACTCTCAGGTCAAATTCTCGTGTATGATTTTTATTGGTTGTCAGTAGTATTGAGGTGGTGGTTGTCATAATCTTTCAAAATTGATATTAAAAGATGACAGGTCTTCCACTTGTCATTTTTCTACAACATGTTGTCTTCTAGTTCAGTGTTCAGTTGGATGATGTGTCACTGTGGGACTTGAATGGTTTGAAGATTAAAGTGTGGCAAGATCTTATGGCTATCATTATATTGTTAAGCCGAGATGCATGTCTTTTATGCATCATGATATAGCGATGATTGTCGATCTTGCCCAAGGATATGAACTATTTAGTGGGTCCTCAGTTGTCAGAACTTTTATTGATGTGTTTCTTTTTTATTGGCCCGTGGTGCTAATGACAAGTTTTGATTGCTAGGTGTTTCTAACACCACAGGTGTCCTGGGATTTTTTAGCATGTTGACTTATCTGAGGTGCCATCTCCTAATTCTTTAAAGGTTTTTTAAACATGTTCAGTGGAGCCGAGGTTTTGTTAAGTTTCGGTGATTGTCTAATCGGGGTGCATCTACGATGGTCGTTATATCTAGGGTTGGTATCTATGATAGGTTTTGGGTTGCACTTTGGTGATGTGATGACACCTGTCTGTTCTGGGTAGAATAAAGATTATTGTTAATGTCTTTCCACCCAGCATTTTGAAATGTTCTCATTCGTTGAGCACTGACTTGAGGAAAAGTAAACAAGGCTTTACTATTTGACTTGCTAACTGCCTGATGTGTCGAGATCAAAATTTATCAATGGCCCAAACTCAATTTTTTTGCTTAGTGACATTTTTCACATCCTATGAATGCAAAGGCCGCCAACTTTCAGTAATGGTGGATTTATTGTACTACGTGTGGGTGACTTGAAGGTAGTTGGCTATGCTATACAACACGATTCAACTATTATTTCTCATTACTATTTCAATAAGCTCTCTGGCGACTAGATTTCTTTCTCTGAGCAATTTCAAGTGAAGAATTTGCAAGTGTCTGGTAGGTCTACTTTCTGGATTTAAAAGAAATTTTTTTTGAAGTTTTTGAAGAACTTGTGAAGGATGTTGTATTGATAGTTTCTAGGGTTTTTCTTGAGTACTCATGTATTATTGTAGGAACCCTAGTTTCAAGATGCCGCCCAAGAGGAATTTTTCTAGTCAAATAGAGTATATCAAGAGAGGGATTTTTAAGGATTTAATGCAGTTACTTCCTCATTCAAACAATGGGGTAGCTAGGATGAAAGACCTAGTTCCAAGGAACCCTAGAGATTTAGTTGCAGATGGTCTCCATGACAGGGGAAACTAGATGAGAGATGCCAAGGTGGGTGATAAGCATGAGGGGTTGATGGGAATCAAAAATATGAAGGTTTCTAAACCTTTTGGATGGTACTCAATGCTCATGCACATGTTTCTATACAAGGGTGATGAATATTTTGGTACAATAGTAAATATTGTGAAGGAAAGGAATGGAGAGATTCTTCCAGTGCACTTGTAGACTACAGCTCTATCCTAGGATAGAATTGATGCCATCTATACTATTTTTGACAGATATTTTGCCTCTAGACTTAGAGCTCTTTTACATTTTGACAATCCAAGGATTCCAAGAGAGTTGTTGAGGCTAATTAGGCCAAAGGAGTTTTGCTAGGATATTACTATTGTTGACAATTTTGGGGATATTATCTTGTATCCAGTTTCCACAATTTTCAAAGTGTATGGTTGTAAGGTAGCACCATATGTCCTACCTTATCAAGTTCCATTAAAGTTGGGATATGTAGAAATTCTAAGGCGAATTGGAGACTTGCAAGAGTCTATTCTCACTAGTAAAGGAAGGGGAACCTTTTTCCCAGACATAACCATAGCACACCAATATGTGATCACAAAAGGAGGATCGGTGCATTCGAATAAGGTTTTGCATCCCTAAAGAATGTCTAAAGTAGTGGTGAGGTGTGCAGATACTGAAGGTTTTCTCTCAGGAGTATTTAGAGACAAAGTGAGGTGTGCTCTTATTGAGCATCAATTTAATTTTCCTTAGGACATAATAAAAAATGAGTTTGATCTTCAAACTCAAGAGATCAAGAAGGAGAAATGGGTCATTTACAAAAATACTATAGATTTTATTCAAAGTTTTGACAGAGCTTATGACCCATTGATTGGGTTTGAACCATGGGAAAGGAAAGTGGATGCCCTTATGGAACATTTTGAAGGCATCATGCATGCAGTCAATGAAAAAAGTGTAGATGTGAGTGTGACAGATCTTGAGAGGGCTAGGTGAATCTTGAGCCAGCCAAAATACATGAAGTTGACCCCAAAAGGAGTCTATACAATGCAGAAAACAAGTGGGTACACTGTTCTTCTACCATCACAGCAAAAAAGTGAAGATATTCCTTCTACTTCAAGAGGGAAAATACCAATTGATGATACATCATTGTAGCTATCATCTCCCAAAAGGAAAAAACAAGAAGAAGTAAGACCAGGAGAAGAGGCTTATTTTCCTTCTCAATCCCCTATTTAATTGGATGAACATGGGGTGGCAGAACAACTTGTGCAGCTAAGAAATGAAGGAAACATTTTTGTTTCTAGTGAAGATTTACAGGAGGGAATGCCTGAGGCACCTAAGGAGGTGGCCATGGATCTTTCAATAGAAGAGGTTGAGGGTAAATAGATGGACCCTATTCTAAAACAAGCCACAGACTCCTTCCTTGTCGATGATAAGTTTATCAAGACTAGGGCATTCTCCCAATTTCTTTAGAGAATGAAAATAAATCAATTCAAGGAGATATGTGAAAAGAAGAAAGAGGAGTCCCCTGCTAGGGATGTCATGGAAATAGAAAGTGAGACCAAGCTAGGAATGGTCAAGCAATTTGTGAAAATTACTCTAGGGGAAGGGAGGGCCATGGTTCATACAGCAGGAGTACTAATTCTTCCAGAGTGGGATATTGCTGATGCAATTATCTTTGACCAAGTAAGAAAAAGCAAAGTGAAGACTCTTACTATAGCAGAACAGGATAAATAGGCTGCAAGAGGATTTTATTTCTTCGAAGATCATGTTGCTCTTGTGATGTGGTCTCTAAATAAGGATTAAAATAAAGGGAAAAGAAAGGATCTCTCTGCAAGATATACAGGTAGTTTGTTTGTCCAAAGAGTAGGAGAAACATCTCGAGTTGAAGCATCAAATTTGATTTTAGAAACTGTCAAATTTAATGCCCAAGTGGCAGAGAAAGATTGTAGAGAGAAGGAAGAGCTTAGGCTCAAATTTGAAATGGTTCTCAAATCCTACAATGAGCTCAAGGTTGAGCTAATTCAGAAGGACAAATTGATTGCACAATTGTCAGGACCTTTAGATCATAGGTCACCCTAGTTGGTGATTTCTAATAGACCTATAGTGGCTTCATCTTCAAGCCCAATAGTTGAATTTCCACCTTCACCATTGCCAAATACAAATTTGGATGCAAGGGTTATCTGGGAAAAGAAAAGATTGAGAGAAGAAACAAATAAGTTGAGGGAAATAAGGGCACAGTTGGAGAAAGAAAAGGATGAGAACATAAAGGCCACACCTTTAGAAAATGAAAAATATGAAGAAAAGATAACAGATGCAATCATGTAGTTTGCTATTGATTTAAAGCCCTCCATTCACCATGGCCATGCTAGTAAGTTATATTCATTATTTGAAATTTTAAATAAGGAGAAGACAGAGTTGTCACCAATTTTGAAGAAGTGGGTTGAAAGGTCTCCCAATATAAAGTTATTTCATATGCTATCAAAGGGACAGGAGGATCCTGATCCATTAATAAAGTTGGTGCACCAAGTTATAAAGAAAATGGTACAGTTTGGAATCATTTTGGATGGTTTTATCACAAAATCAAGCATGTTGAAAGCTAAACTGATGCTTTCAAACTATGAACTGGTTCCTACTATTTTCACAGATAAAGGTGAATTTAAAGAGGCACATCAATGGAGGGAATAAATGGATACACTTTTATCAAAAAGGGTGACTAGTGTCTTAAGTGGCAATGTTTCTTTTAATAATGTTATTAATCTATTGGTTAATGCTAAGTCAATGTTTAACAGTTTTCAATGTAAGGTCACTTAGATCGAAAATGAGTGGGAACAATTATCAAAGAAGAAGGCTAAATTTGCCAATTTTGAGTTCCTGAGTGAAGACATATATGATAGGTGGAGGTATCAATATATGCCTCATGTTCAAAAGGATAGTATTCCACCAACTTCTTAGAGTGGACATAGATAGATATTTTTGGGTAACAATAGTTGGTGAGATATTTTGAAGACATTTATTAGCAAGTGAACAACGAGGAGCACAGGACAGATTTCATGAAGGCAACCAAATATAGGAAAAGAAGCATAAAATAGGGCGGTGTTCCTACAATATGTCATCTACTTCGACAGTGTATTTATTGTAAATATGTAAAAGTTGTTGTAAAGTTTTTCTAGATTAAAATATGTAACCCTAGAATGATCAGTGGCTTGTTGCATTTCCTCATATATAAAGGATTTTTCATGATCATTCTAGGTATTGAGAGTTTAGGATAAAAATATAGAAATTCTGAAAACCTAACACTCAGTTAGGGATTGTAAATTTTGTATCATTCCATCAGAGAAATAGAAAAGAAGTACAGGTTGCTGCTATTATTTTTCAAGATTTGTTCAAGATTTGATCTATGCAACGTTTAAAGGGTGACCTTAATATGAATCTTGGATCTTTGTCTCTCCTATGAGTTTGTTCAGTAAATCTTTAAGTCTCTTTGAGGTTTATATGTATGTGTTTGAACTTTGAGTTTTGATCTAGGATTGGATTAAAATTGCTTTGAGTTTGATGCATGTTTACTAAATCTATTCAAGGATTTCTGAAAGTAGGGAAGATTTGGAGTAGTTTATATTTAAGTTCAAGACTCATCTTTCATAAAAAAAAAATGTTGTATTCTTTCTATTTTCTGATATATTTCCCAATGGATAAGGCACTGGCTTAAATCTTCCTATCTTATCTTTGTATGGAATGATTGGAATCTTGTAATCCTAAAAAAACATTGAATTAATACCAATCTTTTACTTTTATTTTACTTTATATGTATTGTCCTACCCAGTGATGGAGAGTCAATGAATAATAGGTTGTTATTTAGTAATTTCTCACTGCTATCTATTGTAAGATCCAATAATCAGTAAGGGGCAGAGTTAAAACAAATTGGATCAGGTGTACCCACCTTGGTTTTGCAGAGCCAGAAGTGAAGAGGGTAGTCTTGTCCCTGTAGTTGGTCCAGTTGTCTTGCAGAGCTCTCATACTTGGAACTAACCATTCCTAATACTAGTCTCAAGGCATATTGGCAGCCCCAGTTGGCATAAGTGTTTTCAAACATGAACAAAATAGTGACTCTGCTGGGGAGTAACTTATAATCATAAATAAATAGTGTAGGTTCCAAATTGAGCTGGACTCTTGACTTGCCTATTTTAATCATTTGACATCCCTTGTGTAATAAATTAGTTATAAACAATGTAGGTACAAGTAGAGCTAGACTCACGGTTGGCTTGTTTGTCATATCCAATAGTTTTCCATTAAAATATATCAGAGTCAGTTTCAAAAGTTTCAAAATTTTCTCACAAAATTGTGAGTAGTGACTCTAGAACATCTCTGTACTAGTGCTTTAATAATCATGAGTTCCAAAAATACAAGGTCTTGGAGAAAGGAGCACCCAGAGGAAAATCTGCAAGATGGGCTTCCTCCCACATCTAGAAGAACTCAGGTTAGGACAGAAAAAGATACTAATGATATGTCTCTCACCTGGAAACAAAAGGAAACCCAAGATAGGGAAATATTGCTCCTCCTAGTCAGCAAGGAAATGCCTCAGAATATAGGGAGGCAATTGATTTGGGCCTGAACCAATATGATAATTATTATTCCCCTAGAGAGAGAGGGAGGGTGAAAGACCACATCAAAATAGGAGTATGAATCCTAATAGGTAGCATGGAAGGGAAGGAAGGTCTAGAAGTAAAAATAGAAGTGGTCAAAACTTTCTTCCTCCTTTCACCCTTGGTTCTTCATTACCCTAAGGTCTTCATGAGTCTCAGGATCAGTAGGAACACCCCCAAGCATAGCAGATTGAATGTGAAAAAACTCTGCCTGATTCTGAAGAAATATTTGAGGAAGTTTATGAATTGGAAAGGAAGATTCAAGAACAGGCAGCCATTAGGCACAAAAGAGAAAAAGAAAAGGAAGAAAGAGTCAGACAAGCTATGATAAGAGCTGACCAGTTAAGAAGACAACTGCTAGACTTGGAAGCCATAAATTATGTGCCTATTCCTAAAAATACAAGTGAGCAGCCTGTTGTTCAAAGAACTTTTGAAACAAGAGTTCCCAAGGATAAGGGAAAACAAAAGGGGAAGGGTATTTCAATCAATGAGCCTATACCCCCTAAGGGTCTTGTCGATCAAGCTTTGAGATTGGAAGCGAACCTAGAAAAGGCTAAAAAGGAACAAGAGTAGTTAGCCAAACAACTTGAAAAGGCAGAATTAGAAGCGTCAACATTAGAAATGAAAAAGAAAATTAATTTTCTTAAAAGATCTACATGGCCTAAAATTTTTGGCAATTCTAATATGACACAAGGAGCTAATAACACTGAAAACTTAGCCAATCAAATAGGTGGTATTCCCCCTCTAGGTTGACTTGGAGGTGTTGCCACTATAAATAATTATGCATCTACATCTCAGGGTGCTGGTATTTTTAATAAAGGGGTTATACATGAAAGGTGTAAGCAGTTGACTTTTACTGGTATCCCTGGTTATCCTAACCCCTTCCCAAATGAAATTACAAAGAAACTTCCTAAGTTTACTAGAAGCAATGTTGTTACTTGTGAGGAACATTTAAAGAAGTTTATTGATGTCATTGATGATTACAATATTGTGCTTGATGATGTTATCATGAAATTGTTTATGCAATCCCTAACAGAAGATTCAAGTGAATTGTTCAGGGCTTTGCCACATGGTATCATAGGTTCATGGAATCAACTTAGACATTGTTTCAAAGAACAATATGGTGACAAAACAAATGAAGGTTTTATGCTCAATGAATTTAACAACATAAAGAAAAACTTCAATGAGGATGTTGTTGAATTTAATGTCAAGTTTCAAAAAGCTATGCATAAGTTGTTGCAAGTTATTAGACTTGATGATAGGGTGTGTCTTGTCACATATTTAAATGCTTTTGACTCAAAGATGGGCTATCTTTTGAGGGATAAGAATCCAAGAAGTCTTGTCGAAGCCTACAAGTTAGTTGTGAACATAGAAAGTAACAGAAGGATTTCAGGGAAATTGGGAAGGAGAGAAGATAACCAATCTCCTTTGTTAAATAGAAAGGATCCAGGGAAACCTACAAATGTCAAACCGAAGGATGATGAAAGTATAAAGTAGATCTTAAGGGAAAAAAAAGATTTAAAGCCTGTTGAAAATAGAAATAAAGTTACAGGAGGGGATAAACCTCCCTTCAATAATTTTAACAAGGCACCAAGGATGTAGAATTACCCTTACAACACCCAATTGAAAGATGGAAGGCCTATTCTTCCTGAGAAAAAGGATAAACTGAATGATAGGACTCCAGACCCTTTGCAAAGAAATTCAATGAATGTAGTGGAAGAGGTCCCATGGTGTATTGCTTGTCAATCACCTCATGATCCTAATTATTGTGTCATATTCCAGAGTGTTTCTACACATGAAGAGTAGGAATGTAATGAGGAACAGCCTCATGATGATCAGGGTTGTGGAATGATTTCTTCCCATGTTTGGGATGAGGTCGATTCTGATGATGAAGACAAAAATCAAGATAGTCTTAATTCTCAAACTAAGACTGAATTGTATCATCAACAAAAATTTTATGATGAGGATGGTGAACCTGATACTCTCTAGTGAAATGTTGTAAAAGATGAAGAGATAGTTACTTTAAGAATGCCTTCTGATGAGGAAATTACTTTAATAATAGTAGATTTGGTTACTCAAGCAAAAACAAACTACAACTTGAGAAATAGAGTGATTGGTAGTCCAAATCATAAGGTAGCTAGTATTTTCATCAAGAAGATAGATAAAGATGTAAAAGTATCACAAGATAAGCCTAAGGTTGCCAGTCCTATTGATAAAGTTAAAGTAAAGAAAAATGTTAAGCCTAACATTGTTTATAAGGTTAAAACCAAACCTACAACTGAGGAAGCGCCAGTTGTGAGAAAGGAAACTGAAATTCAAAATAAAAAAATTGCAAACATACATATTCAGGAAATCAAGGAGGTTGCAGATTTAAGGTCTGATGTATCTAATTCAAAATATGTTGTAGTTGATATGAGCAAGTTATTATCTCAGATTACTGTCAAGGTTCCATTGTTAGAAATGGTGAGAATTGAAGAGCATAAAGAAAAAGCTCTAAATTGGGTTAATAGTGTGGTTCCCATGGATTCCCAAAAAATTGAAGGAGCTTAAGAACAAATAACATCCTTGAATAATGAAAATGGAAACTCTACTAAAGAGATTGTTTCTAAAATTCCTCAAATATATTTGGATACAAATGTTGTCAGTACCATAGCAGGAACAGTTGACCCTTTCTTTTTGACTTTACAAATAAATGGAAAGATGTTAAAAAATTGTATGATTGATTCTGGAGCATCCAATACTGTTATGCCTACCGAGGTCATGAAATCTTTGGGATTAAAGGTAGGCACACCTCATGGTAGATTTTAGGAAATGGATTCAAGGGAGGTTCCAATTATAGGTACTATTAAGGCCTTACCTTACAGATTGGCTGCATACCCCAGTAAACAACTAACTATGAGTGTCTTGGTAGTGGATATTCCTCCCCAGTATGGGATGTTATTGTCAAGAAAGTGGAGTGCATCTATGGGAGGCAGCATACAATGTGACTTATCATTTTCTACTTTCAATTTTGGAGGGGAAAGTATCAAGGTTACTAGAGAATCCAGAACTCCACATATGATTGAAGAAGAGGATAACATGAATTGTTTTCTAGATACTAACATTAATGCTTTCAGAGTTGAAGATAAGGAGATACAAAATGATGATGAGAAAATCCACAAGTTAGAAAATCAGGAGAGATAGATTGACCTGGATAGTCTGTGGACCATGTATTTTGATGGAGCAAATAGCAAGGAGGGATCTGGAGTTGGAATATTGTTTATATCTCCTAATGGTAAAACTTTCAAATTCTCCTTTTCTTTGCTATTCTCATGTACAAATAATGTTGCAGAGTATGACGCTTTGCTAATAGGCCTAAGGCTAGCATCAAGGCATGGCATAAAATATTTGAAAGTAATAGGGGATTTAGAGTTAGTCATTTCCCAAGTTAGATCAAAATATACTTCAAAAAATTAGAGGTTAAAGCAGTATAGGAATGCAGTGTGGGATGAGATTGAAAGTGTTGGTGTAATTAAATATTCCTAATTACTATTAATTTAATCTTACTTAGGTTAATGCATTGCATAGTAGTTTGTGATTGAGACACCTAGGAGTGTGCACATCTATTAAGCACATGGTGTAGGAGAAATTCCACTTTTGGTGTGATAGTTGTCTTCACATACCTCATTGTGTGTGAGATCCACCTTTTGTGCTCTTATCACATTATCATCCTAATCCAATGCACATACTTTATTGCATATTGGAGGATGATCCACATTTGGTGGACATGTGATTACACCTAGCATAGGTGATAGCTTATCAACTCCTTATCATTCTCTCATATCGCCTTTCCTATATAAGGAGGCCTATTATGTTCTTAATAATTCATTGGAGATCATTAATTCATTGGATCTATTCAATCCATCCTTACATTAATATTTTCTCTCTTGTGATTTTTTTCAACCTCTTGATCTTGGTTCAATATTTTCTATTTGCAAATTCTTACATGGTATTAGAGCCATTAAAGAGTTTTAGATCAGCTGATTTGAAGGGATCTCGATGCAAGCTTTGAAGGTCCAAATCTTAGATCTGGCAACCAGCATGCGATAGAGGTGTCTTGGAGCAGATCTAACCTCACCATTGCATCCGGGAGGCTGTTTCAGTTAAAATCAACTATAAATTCACCCATATTTGGTGAAAGTCCAATCCGAAGCAAAAAAATTTTGCAAATCGGACCATAGGCTGGATCTACAGCTCTGGTACAATTTTAATACAAAAAAAAAATTGATTCGGTTTATTTTCCCAATTTTTTTTTTGTAAAAATTGGGTTTTCGGGCAAGGTACGGCCCCTATGTCAGAAAATATTCTCTACCTTTGTAACACGCACAATAGACTAAGTACACAACTCGGACATCACGCTCAAGGTAGAAGGTGCGCTCAACAAACATAGGCTTGCTTTTTTGTTTGGTTGATTACCGGTGGCTTGCATATTAAAAAGGCTTTAGAGCCTTCTCCACAGCGCATGTGGGATAAACATTTCCCACTGCACCACCTGCTCGGCTTCCTAGCTTCCACCTAGCCTCCTCAAACATGGGCCGCTCAGTCGCACCACCACTCTGTAGATCCGCCACTTGGTGCCTAGTGGCATTTTTCCCTACTCCACTCACCTCTGCAGACTACTTCGGCGACCGCCGCTCCCCCGTAGCCCTTCCAGCACTGCCCGACACCTCAGCCCTTCTGACCTCAGCTCTGAACATCACCACCCCACCACCATGGAAAGCACCACCACTACACCCCACTACCCGAGCGATGATCTCACCTCCCCTCCGCAGGTGCTCCGCAACGCCGAGGTCTAGACAGTCTCCAGCACGCGGATAGCAAACAGGGCACCACCTCAACTGGTGGTAACCAAATGAAACATAGACATGTGGCACATGCCACATCTACCTACCAATGCAACTATATGAAACTGTACGACAGGACACCTCAGCAGACACATAAGCCCGTGGAGCCCATTTTCTACTGACGTCACCTTACAGATAGGCATAAATTTGACGGTCATCTAACCATCAAAAGAGGGTGAAATTGGATTTCTATGATGGCTATATGACTATCAAATTTAACATAGTGATCTACTGATGTCATCCAAGTTTTAAATTTTGAAGGCTTCACCATTGGAGTTTTCTTTTTGATAGTCCAACTTTAGAGGGCTATAACTTGCTCCTTTTTTTGACCAATTTTTGACCAATTTTTTTTGAAATTGGGTAAAATTTCATAAATAATTTAGTGGTGGTATTATTTTTGTGTTTTGGTGGCCTCATTTGTTAGAAATTGCAATTTTTGGTGACTGTAATTGTCTATTCCTGATTTCCGCAATTTTCAGGGCTTCGTTTGGGCACATACGGTAACATTTTGAGGAAATTTTTTTTTTGAAAGTGCATGATTTTTCATCTACTTTCCAAATATAAAATTATATTTTAGTAATTTTGGGTAGACATATCACTTTCAGCAATAGGTCATTTTGGGGCTATAGTTACACTTGGTTAATCCTTGGATTTCAATTTTTTGATTTGAATCAATCATTTGAAGAAGTTATCAATAGTTATTAGTAATTATTTGGTTGCAATATGGATAATTCAAAGGTTAAAATCCTCACTCCATATAACTACCATGAATGGAAAGTTTCTTTAAGTGATCATTTTTTGAGTCTTGGATTGCTTAGAATGACTCTTGGGCAGGATCAAGAACCTCAAACAGGTGTTGTAGAAAGGAGAAAATGGTTTGATAGAAGGGATAAAGAACTTGGCTCTCTTAGATCATCCATCTCTCACGACTTGCACTTTCATATTGAATCTCGCACACATCCTCATGATACTTGGATCACATTGGAAGGACTCTTTGGTAAATCGGATAGGATGAGAAAATTTAGATAATAGAATGATCTCATAGGTCTTAATCCTAGGGATTTTGACAATATTCAAGATTTTTTCTCTAAGTTCAATACTATTAGATTGGAGCTTTCTTCATGTGGCATTGTTAAAGGGGATGAACAATTGATGTTTTCTATTCTTTCCAAGCTTGGTCCTGATTATTCTATCTTTGTTTCTACATTCTATGCTACTATGGATGCTCTTGGTAGTGCATACAAATTGCCCTCTCTTGATGAATTTGCAGCGTAGCTCACAAGGGAACAAGCAAAGATGGCACACATGGGTCAGTTGAAGCCTTCCACACATCATGCATTGGTTGCAAGTGAGTCTACATCAAAGGCTTCTAATGGAAAAGGAAAGAAACACAATAAGGATCCTAAGCCTCATGACAAAGGTAATGAATCTTCTTCACCAAAAAGTACTAAATCCAAGTCCTCTTCAAGAGAGGAATCATCTAGAAGAAAGAGAGATAAATGTGCATATTGTCAAAAGTTAGGACATGATGAGCATAAGTGTTTTCAAAAGAAGATTGATGAGCTAACTCACATTATTCAGAAACACAACCTTAAGTTTCCCTCATCAGTGTCTGCTCCTTCTTCTACACAATCGACAACTTCTACATCTCCATCATCATCCAAAGACAAAGGTAAAGGACAAGCATTCATGGCTTCCACACATCCTGAGCAAGGTAAATGGCTTCTTGATTCAGGTGCATCACATCATATGGCATCTTCGATGGATATGTTTTCTTCTATTGAGCCTTGTCATTCTCCTAATATTTTGATGGGTAACAACACATTCATGAGAGTTTGTGGGAAAGGTTCCATTTCTATGGGAGAAGGGACATTTAATGATGTTATTTGTGTACCATCCTTGACCACTAATCTCCTTTCTATTTACTAAATCACACATGGGGCACAAGGTAAAATTGTTGAGTTCACTCCTGATTATGTCTACTTTAGGGACATGGAGACTAGAGATGTCATAGCTATGGGAGTTGTTGATCATAAATCCTGCTTGTATTCCTTTTCTACTTTTGTTGATAATCATGATGATATTCATGATGTGCCCATCCCTTTGCCAAGGGATAATTATGAGGAGAACTTCGGGCACTTGAATCATTTTGTTGTTGAGTCAAGTGTTGATTTTCCTACTCCTCCACCTCCTGCTTCTTCAAACATGGGCTCTACTATTCAACAGGATATTCAGAGTGTTTCAGATCTTGCAGAATGTGATAACTACTTGGATGCATCTTCAGCACTTGTTGATTCTCATGATGCAGATTTGGAAGACATACTTGAGGGAGTTTCTCTTTCCCTTGATGATAGTTTCATCATAGTTGGGGACACTTCTTCACCTTCTTTGGAGATTGGTGTACTTGATTCTTCTCCTTCTTCAATTGATTTGTCACAAGAAGTGATAGATTCCTTGAGCTTGGAGATTCGTACTCAGTCTTCAGAGATTCATTCATGGAGACCTTCATCTTCTTCCTCATTCCATTTGCACATTGATTGGCTTCTTCATCATTTGATGTATCTATTTCTTCCTAAGGGGAGACATGTTTCTTGTAAGCATTGGTTGATCTATTGTTTGCAGGTACTCTTGATCAACATGGGAGCTTCTACATTATGGGGGGGATATCATGTCTCTAACTATCCTTCTTATGGGGGGATATTTATTTTTATATACATGATGTATGTAGTTATTGGGGGCTCTTGAGCACTCCATCCATCCATGCATCTTGTTTTCTTCTCTCTTTTTGGGGGAGGGTTTTTCCCATGAGGTTTTCCCTCTTTCTCCACTTTATGAGAGTTTTGCATTTCATGTATTGCATTTTGTACATGGGTACCTAACATGGCCTAGTAGCTGGGACCCATCTTGCATTGTGAGTTTAAGTGCATTCCCCTAAGTTGCACTTAAGGGGGGGTGTTGGTGTAATTAAATATTCCTAATTACACTTTACTTAATCTTACTTAGGTTAATGCATTGCATAGTAGTTTGTGATTGAGACACCTAGGAGTGTGCACATCTATTAAGCACATGGTGTAGGAGAAATTCCACTTTTGGTGTGATAGTTGTCTTCACATACCTAATTGTGTGTGAGATCCACCTTTCATGCTCTTATCACATTATCATCCTAATCTAATGCACATACTTTATTTCATATTGGAGGATGATCCACATTTGGTGGACATGTAATTACACCTAGCATAGGTGATAGCTTATCATCTCCTTATCATTCTCTCATATCACCTTTCCTATATAAGGAGGCCTATTATGTAATCTTAATCATTCATTGGAGATCATTAAATCATTGGATCTATTCAATCCATCCTTGCATTCATATTTTCTCTCTTGTGATTTTCTTTAACCTCTTGATCTTGGTTCAATATTTACTATTTGCAAATTCTTACAGAAAGCTTTAGTGCTTTTAATATTTGTTGGATGGAAAGAGGTCAGAATAGAATGGCAGAATTATTGGCTAATATAGCCCTTAGACCAAAAGATGTCACATTTGCAGATGTTTCTTAAATAAAGGTGCAAGCCAGGCCTTCTATCCCTGACAATCTGGATAATTGGCAAGTTTTTTTTTGATGGCCAAGATATACTCAGGTTTCTTCATTGTGAATCTCACTTTGATGACAAAGAAATGGATTTCAGTACTTATGTTAACACAGTGGATGGTAAAGATGTTATTTTTGGAAAGGAAGTTTTACAGTTGAAATCAAATAGAGTTCCTAAAGGGTTGGTTGCTCTTGAAACAGCATTTGATAATAAGCACAAAGCTTTCTCTACTCATACTAATGAAATCAATGAGGTTGAGGAAATAAACTTAGGGACAAAATTTGTTCCTAAGAAAGTTTATATTGGTAAGTCCTTATCCCCGAGGGTCAGAAAAGGTTTGATTGATCTTCTCAGAAAATTCAGGCATGTTTTTGCTTGGTCTTATGAAGATCTGAAACCTTACAGGGAAGACCTTTTCCAACATGAGGTTCCACTAAAAGAAGGTACAAAACCCTTTAGGCAAAAATTGAGACCTATTAATCCAACCCTAGCACCTAAAATACAGGATGAACTTAAGAAGATGATGGATGCTGGAATCATCAAACCTATTAGGCACTCTACCTAGGTTTCAAATTTGGTGCCGGTTAGAAAGAAAAATGGTGATATAAGGTTATGTGTATATTTTAGGAATTTAAACATAAATTCTTTGAAGGATAATTATGGATTACCAAATATGGAAAATATGTTATAGAAGGTCACTAGATCAGAATTGATGTCCATGATGGATGGCTTTTCTGGTTACAATTAGGTTATGGTTAAAGATATAGAATAGTTTAATAATGCATTTACAACTCCATGGGGGATGTATGTTTATGTAAGGATGCCCTTTGGATTGACTAATGCAAGTGCCACTTTTCAGAGAACTATGGATGTGGCCTTTGCTGATTTTATTAATAGATTTATGGTGGTGTATCAAGATGAATTAATAGCTTTCTCAGCCAAGGAGGAATAGCATTGCCAACATCTTTAGAAGATTTTTATCAGAGCATTATAATATGGGGTTTCTTTAAACCCAAAGAAGTGTGCCTTTGGTGTGACAGAAGGAAAACTTTTAGGGCACATTGTTTCAAAAGATAGTGTGAGGATAGATCCTGAAAGGGAGGAGGCTATTGAAAAACTCACCTTACCAAAGAATATGAAGGGAATTTAGTCCTTTTTAAGATAGGTCAACTTTTTAAGAAGATTTATTACAAATTTTGCAGAGATCAGTATTCCCATTTCAAGAATGTTAAAGAAAGGAGAAAAGGCTGAGTGGAATATTGAAGTAGTAAATGCCTTTAATGAGATCAAGAAAGAAATTAAGCATGCCCCAGTCTTGAAGAAACCAGACTACAACAAGCCAATGCAAATTTTCTCTTTTGCATCTACCCATACCATTGCTGTAGTACTATTACAAAAAAATGCTGAAGGTTTTGAACAACCAATTTCTTTTTTCAGCAAAACTTT
Source organism: Chamaecyparis obtusa (assembly GCA_027943335.1). Classification (NCBI taxonomy): domain Eukaryota; kingdom Viridiplantae; phylum Streptophyta; class Pinopsida; order Cupressales; family Cupressaceae; genus Chamaecyparis; species Chamaecyparis obtusa. The sequence goes on along the minus strand of BSBK01007841.1, from coordinate 113,348 downwards.
GCAGGTAGTAGAATTGAATTATGATATTATTGAGAAACAAGCTTATGCCTTGGTGAAGGCCATTAAAACATTTTGATGTTATTTGGTAGGTGCCATAGTGGTTGCATATGTTCCAATTGCTACAGTCAAAGATATCTTAGTCCAACAGGAGGTCTCATTAAGAAGATGTAGGTGGATTAATAGAATTTAAGAATTTAACATTGATATCCACATTACAAAGTTGGTTAGAGGTTTAGGCCTAGCTAAATTGATGGCTTAGAGTAATTTGAATGCGAATCAGATAAATATGCTAGAAGAAGATCAAAGGCCTTACATATGTAACATGGACTGTTGTGAATGGTACAAAGATATTGTCAAGTATCTACAAAATATGGTTTTACCCCCTAAAATGGATGACAATAGGAAAAGAACTATTAAACTCTAGTCAATAAGGTATGCAATTCTAAATGGTGAGCTTTGGTGGAGAAATAACAAGGGTGTTTTACTGAGGTGTGTAGATCAAGAAAAAGTAGATCTTTTGATGAATGAAATGCATAATGGAGTTTGTGGAGGGCATTATATGGCAAAGACAACAGCCCATAAGATCATTAGGTCAAGTTTTTGGTGGCCCTCACTTTTCAAAGATACCCGTCAGTTTGTTAAAAAATGTGATCCTTGACAAAGATTTGCTAGAAAATTGAAATTTGGTGGAAGTTTTCCCCTTAAACCTATTGCTATTCAAGCCCCTTTTCAGAAGTGGGGTATGGATTTCATTGGTGAAATCCCTAATAAATCTAGTGGTGGACATTCTTACATTCTGGTGGCAACTGACTATTTCACCAAATGGGTTGAGGCAATCCCTACAAAAAGAGCAACTAGCAAAGTGGTGATAGATTTCATGATGCAGAATATTTTGACAAGATTTGGTTGCCCAGAATCCATGGTTGTAGATAATGCATTATGTTTCACGTCAGAAGAGTTTGTTGATTTTTGCAGACATAATGGTATTAAAATTTCATATTCATCTACTTATCATCCACAAGGCAATGGCCAGGCAGAATCCAGCAATAAGATTTTGAAAAGAGTCTTGGATAAAAATAAGAAGGCCTAGGATTCAAAATTGCTACAAGCCCTATGGGCTGATAGGGTTACAGTTAAAAAGGCAATAGGGTGTGCCCCTTTTGACTTGGTATATGGAATCAATGCAAGATTGCCTCAAAACAATTTGTTACAAATGTATCAGTTCATTCAGACATATGATGATGATATAGAAGAAGATATGACAATCAGGATGAATGATTTGATTCAACTCAATGAAGTAAGAAATGAAGCACATGACAAGAATGAAAAGATATAGGCCCAGTGCAAAGTCTTGTATGACAAAAGGACTACTCAAAGAGATTTTATAAGTGGTGACATGGTCTTGATGTGGAATGCAAGATTAGAAGACAAAGGAAAACATGGGAAATTTGATCCCATCTGGTTAGGACCATATATTATTGAAGACAAATGGGGAACAAATTCTTATCTATTGAGAAGTTTAACAGGAGAGCTTATGGAATTACTAGTTCATGGTCAATTCTTAAAGTTCTATTTCTCTTAAAGAGATCTTTTCAACCCCTATATAGGTTTGGTTCTTTTTGTATATAGTTCCTTGTCTTCTCTTTGAGTTTTTGATTGGGTATGTTGTCGCAGGAGATTCTGGTTTTCTCATTGTATTTGCAGGAGATGCATGTCCCCAAGCAAGAGCCACTGTTATCACCATATAAAAATTTTCAGCTCTGTGATAATGTTTCAAAGAGTATGAGATTATTGACCTACTGGTAATATTCTTCAAGGTGTAAACCCTAAGCTTTTTCTAAAGCCCTAACTTATCCTAGGTCATGTTATGTTTCCATGTTACCTTCTTGAGTTACTAATCTTTTCATAAAACATGTGCTAATATCTTGACTCACTTTGTTCATTATTTTATATGTCATGGTTGCTAGGCTTTCAAACTGTCAACCCTTTTATTTAATTAAATCCACCAAAGTCTAAGTTTTACATTAATTTTTATTAAAGAAAAGCCTTTAAAAATGTGCGGTTGTTGTTGCACCGCAAGACTGCTCTTTGTCAATTTCTTTGACATGTGAAATGGTGAAAACGCGCCACTTGTCCTTGCAGGCCCATTTGATTTCATAAAGTGATGGTCCTTAACAATTGAATTTAATCCAGGGTTGTCGTTATACCTGTTATACACTGAATTTGCACCTCTGATCTCAAGCTCTCATAGTCTTGATAATCCAGTATAACATGGGAATCATCTCAAGGTTGTGGGACCTTTTGCTAACCAAGATGAGACCTCCAGATTCTAGGCTGGTTCCTCTTGGATAATCACCCTGATTTTCTTTTAAATAGGAAAGTAAACTTTTTTGGGAAAGGGATAGAAGGAATGTATGGAAAGGAAAATAACTGAAAGCAAATCTACCTACTAGGTGATGCACCAAAACTAGGGTTTGGATCTTAGTATAGAGGGATGAGATCAATGGAGGAATTAGGTCTAATAAGTCACCACTCACTAGATAGGTTTTTATAAGTATTTCATGGGAAGGCTTGAACAGAAAACTCAACCTATGACATGCAAACAAACATCCTCCTCTGCAACTAGGTGTAGGAATGAGACAAGACTGCTAGGGGCTGTAGCATACCCACAAAACATCTAAATTAGATCAGACATAGTAACACACAAAATCATAGAAAGTGAGAGGGACCAGGAACCCCAATTTTTATTGACAACATTCATAAACTTCAATCCAATAAGAGACAAACCAAACAAGGAAGCATAGGGACATAAAAAATGTCACAGAATACTTTGCAATATTTGTATTATCAATGACTACTTTGCACCAGAGAGCAGGAAGAAATGCTACAGATTATTTTCCAAGAAAAGCCTTTCTTTTTTTTTTTTACAAAATGTGAATTCTGAGCACTAAAGGCTCCAAAAAATGTTATATACATCACTCAACTACATGCAAGCAGGAGTAAAAAATTAACCAGGGTTACAAAAATATGCATAAAATAATCCAACCCTAAACCAGTCACTTCTGATCATAAATGTTCATCTTGAAAATACCACAACAGATCAGATATCTCTTCTTTGCGTGCCCATGCTTGTACTGATCCTGCCTATAGACAAAAGCCTTGACCTGACAACCCCCGCAAGCCCACTCAGCCATAAAGGCTCCAAATCCAATCTCAGATATTGGAAAGCACCCAAAATGGCAGCTTAAAAGATCTCTGCAAATTCTCCCAACTGCAATCGCCTCCAAAGTCATCAATCCTCAGCTACCCACACTTGCAAGCATCCCCCTCAGAAGAAAGCCCACGAAAAATTGGCTGCACTGCTTAAAAATACCACTGGTCACATGATCACATGAGCTAAAAAAGCCTCATGCGATCATGCGACAAGCTCTTTAGAAACTGCCACCGCTTGCCACATTGACACCATGGGCTCACTCTCCCTTTGGTTTCCAAGTTGCTTTAACCTTTTTAAACCTTGGGCTCCACTCAGCAACTACGTGAAACATGCTAACCATGCAACCACACTCTTGCCAAGTCTGGAGGCCTGCTAAATCATATCCACCAGCTTAGCAAACAAAGAAACCCCTTATCGAACACCGCCAAGTTAGAAGAGAAAAGAATGACCTCCTCTAAACTTTTGCCATTAAAATCTGGCCCCACGAAAAAAGTAGTTGCACTGCCTTGAAAATATCATTGGTCACATGATCGCATGAGCTAAAAAAGCCTCATGCGATCATGCGAAAAGCTTCATAGATCTCACCCTACTGCCACATAAGACACCTGGACCCGCAAGACATGACACCTACCAAACTTTGCCACATGGCCCAACAGGAACCGAACACCTCAGCTGGACCCACGACCACACTGCCCAAAAGCAACAGGAGAATCTAACGGTGGTCGCATGATTGCATGGGATTGGAAGATCCCATGCAAACATGCAACCACCATAGATCTTGAATCTACGCGGGCCCATGTTACTAGGCCCGCAAAAACCTCTGCCGACTACTAAGAAATGGACACATCACTGTCCAAGGACCCATCAGCAAGCTGCAAGCTCATTGACTGCTGATGGTTTGTCGCATGGTCACATGCAGTTTTGGGACCGCATGCGATCATGCGACCAACCGCAAGATACTACCCCTGCCGGCTTGGAGTTGACTGCAAGAATAACCCTAGGTTCACCCTGGATTCACCTTTTCCTAGGTCGTTGAACCGCTTGATCCTTTCTTAACCCCAGGTCACATCCAGTGACCACGCTAAAACCTTAGCCACGCAACCGTGAACCATTGACAGTTAGTCCAATGGGTGCATGGGATCGAAAGATCCCATGTGATCATGCGACCAACATGAAACCATTACTACCTGACTACTGACCACTTGTCACATGATCGCATGTAGCTAGGAAGGCCTATGCGATCATGTGACCAACTGCATGATGTTAACTGCCCAAACCGTGAACCGTTGTCATTTAGAACTTTACCACGACCTTTGGGATCTCATCGGATGATTGTCACATGATCTCATGGGCTCAGAAGATTCCATGAGATCATGCGACCACCGTAGATCTCTACTGGGAAGTCTCACTAGGACCACACTAATCGGAGTTGCGTACTTAGGGTCGAAAACACAGAGGGTTTTTGAGCGAAGGTCAAAAATACACTAAGCTTTCAGAGCAGAGGTTGAAAACACATCGAGCTTTCGGACCAAAAGGTAGAAACATCCTAAGCCTTCAGAGAGGAGGTCGAAAACACACTAGGTTTTTGACACTTGAGCATTTCTTTGAAAAATAGGACCGTGGCCAAAAATGAAAGATAGGGAATTTCTGGGCAACAATACCGTTGGACCAAGATGCATGTCTTTTATGCATCATGGTATAGCGATGACCATCACAGTGCCTTTTGATGAATAAAGTTTGCAGTGGGTCCTAACACTCTCAGGTCAAATTCTCATGTATGATTTTTATTGGTTGTCAGCAGTATTGAGGTGGCAGTTGTCAAAATCTTTCAAAATTGATATTAAAAGATGACAAGTCTTCCACTTATCATTTTTCTACAACGTGTTGTCTTCTAGTTCGATGTTTAGTTGGATGATGTGTCATTGTGGGACCTGAATAGTTTGAAGATTAAAGTGTGGCAAGATCTTATGACTATTTTTATACCATTAAGCCGAGATGCATGTCTTTTATGCATCATGGTATAGCGATGACCGTTGATCTTGCCCAAGAATATGAACTGTTCAGTGGGTCCTCGGTTCTTAGAACTTTTATTGATGTGTTTTTTTTTATTGGCCTGTGGTGCTAATGATGAGTTTTGATTGCCAGGTGTTACTAACACCACAGGTGACGTGGGATTTTTTGGCTTGCTGGCTTATCTAAGGTGTCATCTCCTGATTCGTCGAAGGTTTTTTAAAGGTGTTCAGTGGGGCTGAGGTTTTTTCTTAAGTTCTCATGATTGTCTGATCGGGGTGCATCTACGATGGTCATTATATCTAGGGTTGGTATCTTTGACAGGTTTTGCGTTGCACTTTGGTGACGTAATGACACCTGTCTATTCTGGGCAGAATAAAGATTATTGTTAAAGTCTTTTCACCTGGCATTTTGAAATGTTCTCGTTGGTTGAGAACTGACTTGGGGAAAAGTAAACAAGGCTTTACTGTTCGACTTGGTGACCGCCTGATGTGCCGAGATAGAAATTTATCAACAGCCCAAATTCAATTTTTTTGCTTAGTGATGTTTTTCACGTCCTATGAATGCAGAGGCCACCAACTTTTAGTAATGGCGGATTTATTGTGCTACATGCGGGTGACTTGCAAGTAGTTGGCTATGCTATACAACGCGATTCAACTATTATTTCTCATTACCATTTCAATAAGCTCTCTGGTGACTGGATTTCTTTCTCTAAGTGATTTCAAGTGAAGAATTTGCAAGTGCTTGGTAGGTCTACTTTCTGGATTTAAAAGAAAAATTGTTTGAAGTTTGTGAAGAATTTGTGAAGGATTTTGTATTGATAGTTTCTAGGGTTTTTCTTGAGTACTCATGTATTATTGTAAGAACCCTAGTTTCAAGATGCCACCCAAGAGGAATTTGGCTAGTCAAACAGAGTATATCAAGAGAGGGATTTTTGAGGATTTAATGCAGTTACTTCCTCATTCAGACAACGGGGCAGCTAGGATGAAAGAACTAGTTCCAAGGCACCCTAGAGATTTAGTTGCAGAGGGTCTCCATGATAGGGGAAACTAGATGAGAGATGCCAAGGTGGGTGATAAGCATAATGGTCTTATTCTTTTCAAGTCAGCTTATTCACAAAGGAATGCTTGTGCCCCCTTGAGTAATATATGGCAATTTGATATCAGGAGATTAATTGTTCTTGGTGTTTTTATGGATGCTAAGTTATTAATTCAGATAGCTAAGTGCTATGATCCTGTGACAAGGTGTGTCAAGGATATAAATGGTAGAGACCTAATCAGCATCATAGAAGATGAGATTAGGGAAGTATTTTCATTGAATAAACCATCTGTGGGGTTAGAGAAGATAGACTTCATAGAGTTTACTGAAATCTATGGAGCACAGAAGGACTATCTAAGGACAGGGCCTTTGAGGCAATTTTTTGATCAAATAGGATCAATGTGTGCTATCAGTGCAAGCACACTAGAGCCCATTAGATTAGACATATTCAATGAAAGGGCATAGGAAGTTTATAAATCTTTGACTTTTTTTCTAGGTCATGATGAGGCAACTCATATGTCAGAACCTTATATGTTCATGATGGTACAGTCATTGCATCCCCAATTAGCCCTTATTTTTGACTTTACATCTCATTTAGCTGATATAATCCATGAGGGGTTGATGGGAATCAAAAATATGAAGGTTTCTAGACCTTTTGGATGGTACTCAATGCTCATGCACATGTCTCTATACAAGGGTGATGAATATTTTGGTACAATAGTAAATATTGTGAAGGAAAGGAATGGAGAGATTCTTCCAGTGCAGTTGTGGACTATAGCTCTATCATGGGATAGAATTGATGCCAGCTATACTATTTTTGACAGAGATTTTTCCTCTAGACTTAGAGCTCTTTTACATTTTGACAATCCAAGGATTCCAAGAGAATTTCTGAGGCTAACTAGGCCAAAGGAGTTTTGCCAGTATATTACTATTGTTCACAATTTTGGGGATATTATCTTGTATCAAGTTTCCACAGTTTTTAGAGTGTATGGTTGTAAGGTAGCACCATATGTCCTACCTTATCAAATTCCATTAAAGTTGGGATATGCAAAAATTCTAAGGCAAATTGGAGACTTGCAAGAGTCTGTTCTCACTAGTAAAGGAAGGGGAACATTTTTCCCAGACATAACCATAGCATACCAATATGTGATCACAAAAGGAGGATGGGTGCATTTGAATAAGGTTTTGCAGCCCTACAAAATGTCTAAAGTAGTGGTGAGGTGTGCAAATACTGAAGGTTTTCTCTCAGGAGTATTTAGAGACAAAGTGAGGTGTGCTCTTATTGGGCATCAATTTAATTTTCCTTAGGACATAATAAAAAATGAGTTTGATCTTCAAACTCAGGAGATCAAGAAGGAGAAATGGATAATTTACAAAAAGACTATAGATTTTATTCAGAATTTTCACAGAGCTTATGACCCATTGATTGGGTTTGAACCATGGGAAAGGAAAGTGGATGCCCTTATGGAACATTTTGAAGGCATCATGCATGCAGTCAATGAAAAAAGGGTAGCTGTGAGCAAGAAAGATCCTAAGAGGGCTAGGTGAATCTTGAGCTAGCAAAAATACATGAAGTTGACCCCAAAAGGAGTCTATACAATGTAGAAAATAAGTGGGTACACTATTGTTCTGCCATCATAGAAAAAAAGTGAAGATATTCCTTCTACTTCAAGAGGGAAAAGACCGATTGATGATCCATCATTGTAGGTACCATCTCCCAAAAGGAAAAAACAAGAAGAAGTAAGACCAGGAGAAGAGGCTTATTCACCTTCTCAATCCCCTATTCAATTGGATGAACATGGGGTTGCAGAACAACTCGTGCAGCTAAGAAATGAAGGAAACATTTTTGTTTCTAGTGGAGATTTGCAGGAGGGAATGCCTGAGGCACCTAAGGAGGTGGCCATGGATCTTTCAATAGAAGAGTTTGAGGGTAAATAGATGGACCCTATTCTAAAACAAGCTATAGACTCCTTCCTTGCCAATGATAAGTTTATCAAGACTAGGACATTCTCCCAATTTCTTTGGAGAATGAAAATAAATCAATTCAAGGAGATATGTGAAAAGAAGAAAGAGGAGTCCCCTGCTAGGGATTTCATGGAAATAGACAATGAGACCAAGGTAGAAATGGTCAAGCAATTTGAGAAAATTACTCCAAAGGAAGGGAGGGCCATGGTTCATACAGCAGGAGTACTAATTCTGCTAGAGTGGGACATTGTTGATGCAATTATCTTTGACCAAGTAAGAAAAAGAAAAGTGAAGACTCTTACTATAGTAGAACAGGCTAAATAGGTTGCAAGAGGATTTTCTTTCTCCAAAGATCATGCTGCTCTTATGATGTGGTCTCTAAATAAGGATGAAAATAAAGGGAATAGAAAGGATCCCTTTGAAGGATATACAGGCAATTTGTTAGTCCAAAGAGTAGGAGAAACATCTGGAGTTGAAGCATCAAATTTGATTTTAAAAACTACCAAATTTAATGCCCAAGTGGTAGAGAAATATGCTAGAGAGAAGGAAGAACTTAGGCTCAAATTTGAAATGGTTCTCAAATCCTACAATGAGCTCAAGTTTGAGCTAATTCAGAAGGACAAATTGATTGCACAATTGTCAGGACCTTTAGATCATAGTTCTCCCCAGTTGGTGATTTCTGATAGACCTGCAGTGGCTTCATCTTCAAGCCCAATTGTTGAATTTACACCTTCACCACTGCCACATACAAATTTGGATGCAAGGGTTATCTGGGAAAAGCAAAGATTGACAGAAGAAACAAATAAGTTGAGGGAAATAAGGGCATAGTTGGAGAAAGAAAAGGATGAGAACATAAAGGTCACAGCTTTAGCAAACCAAAAATATGAAGAAAAGATAATAGATGCAATCATGCAGTTTGCTATTGATTTAAAGCCCTCCATTAACCATGGCCATGCTAGTAAGTTATATTCATTATTTGAAATTTTCAATAAGGAGAAGACAGAGTTGTCACCAATTTTGAAGAAGTGGGTTGAAAGGTCTCACAATATAAAGTTATTTTGTATGTTTTCAAAGGGAAAGGATGATCTTGATCCATTAATAAAGTCGGTGCACCAAGTTATAAAGAAAATGGTACAGTTTGGAATCATTTTGGATGGTTTTATCACAAAATCAAGCATGTTGAAAGCTGAACTAATGCTTTCAAACTATGAACTAGTTCCTACTATTTTCATAGATAAAGGTTAGTTTAAAGAGGCACATCAATGGAGGGAAGAAATGGATACACTTTTACCAGAAAGGGTGACTGGTGTCTGACGTGGCAATGTTTCTTTTAATAATGTTATTAAGCTATTAGTTAATGCTAAGTCAATGTTTGACAATTTTCAGTGTAAGGTCACTCAGATAGAAAATGAGTGGGAACAATTATCAAAGAAGAAGGATGAATTTGCCAATTTTGAGTTCCCGAGTGAAGACATATATGATAGGTGGAGGTATCAATATATGCCTCATGTTCAAAAGGATAGTATTCCACCAACTTCTTAGAGTGGACATAGATAGATATTTTTGGGTAACAATAGTTGGTGAGATATTTTGAAGACATTTATTACCAGGTGAACAGCGAGGAGCACAGGACAAATTTCATGAAGGCAACTAGATACAACAAAAGAAGCATAAAATAGGGTTGTGTTCCTACAATATCTCATCTACTTCGACAGTGTATTTATTGTAAATATGTAAAAGTTGTTGTAAAGTTTTTCTGGATTAAAATATGTAACCCTAGAATGATCAGTGGCTTGTTGCATTTCCTCATATATAAAGGATTTTTCATGCTCATTCTAGGTATTGAGAGTTTAGGAGAAAAAGATAGAAATTTTGAAAACCTAACACTCAGTCAGGGATTGTAAATTTTGTATCATTCCATCAGAGAAATAGAAAAGAAGTATAGGTTGCTGCTATTATTTTGCAAGCTTTGTTCAGGATTTGATCTATGCAACATTTAAAGGGTGACCTTAATATGAATCTTGAATCTTTGTCTCTCCTGTGAGTTTGTTCAGTAAATATTTAAGTCTCTTTGAGGTTTATATGTATGTGTTTGAACTTTGAGTTTTGATCTAGGATTGGATTAAAATTGCTTTGAGTTTGATGCATGTTTACTGAATCTATTCAAGGATTTCTGAAAGTAGAAAAGATTTGGAGTAGCTTATATTTAAGTTCAAGACTCACCTTTCATAAAAAAGAAAAAGTTGTATTCTTTCTATTTTCTGATATATTGCCCAATGGATAAGGCACTGGCTTAAATCTTCCTATCTTATCTTTGTATGGAATGATTGGAATCTTGTAATCCTAAAAAAACATTGAATTAATACCAGTCTTTTACTTTTATTTTACTTTATATGTATTGTCCTACCCAGTGATGGAGAGTCAATGAATAATAGGTTGTTATTTAGTACTTTCTCACTGCTATCTATTGTAAGATCCAATAATCAGTAAGGAGTAGAGTTAAAACAAATTTGATTAGGTGTACCCGCCTTGGTTTTGCAGAGCTAGAAATGAAGAGGGCAGTCTTGTCCCTATAGTTGGTCCAGTTGTCTTGCAGAGCTCTTGTACTTGGAACTAACCATTTCTAATACTAGTCTCAAGGCATATTGGCAGCCCTAGTTGGCATAAGCATTTTCAAACACCAACAAGATGAATTGATGGCATGAGCACGTCATTATGAAGTAAGTAGTAATGAATCTTTAGTTATAACAAAAGTTCAATAAAGGTTTATATTTTATACTCTTTTATGTCGTGAACTAAAATATGTATTTGTTCTTGTTACAGGATTTTTTGCTTGCTTAATTACCTGGTCATGGACATCACAATGAGGCCGGTAGTAGCATCATGCAAAATAGTAATAATTTATGCATTGACTCTTTTTAGTTTTTTCTTCACCGTATTTATTATATTAGTGATTTCTGGGATATCGTCATCTGTATCTGCATCTATTGCCTATGTTGTTGTGGATTCTTTTCCCCTATCCTAAACATCAAATTGTGACAAAAATATCAGTAAAACTATTATAATAACTCCATGAACATTGTTTTAAGTAATTATCTATGAATATTGTGTATTAATATTGAATTATATGTCATGTTAATGAATATTGTTATGTATTAATGGGGAATTTAGATTGATGTTAGGGCAAGGGGGGGTGAGGCTAGATGAGCTTCCACCTTCACATGGTTGGCCTTGTTAAGTAGAGAATATTAAAGTATTCTCGAAACCAAGTGAAGCTTAAACTAACATTCCTTCATTATTTAATCAATTTCATTCATTCTAGGTCTTTGCTCATAAGTGCATTTTGAATGTGTCATTGTCAAGCAACTATCAAATAAAAAACTAGAAGGGCTAGTAGTCAACTTCTCATTGTCATTGTCTGGCATGATTCAACTTCATTTTGTGTAAGTATTCTCATATTGAATGCATCAACTTGTCTTGGCCTAATGTGGATTATTTCATTGGTTTATGTTTTTGAGTAGGTGAAGTGTTAAATTAGTTCCTATCTTCTATTCTTAATTTGTTCAAATTGCAGGAGGGACTGACAGATATACTCAACATAGAATTGACTACTAGTCTGGGCAATTGAACACACTAAGTCTTTGGCTTGAGAGAAAGAGTTGGGTAATGTTGTTTCTAGAGACCTGTGCAATTGTCCTCAGTGGCCTCTTTTTTTTTAATAGGTATTTTTATATATAGGTAGTGTCCATATTTTTTTTAATACAGATTCTTTTTGTGTATATGCTAGTGCTATGGAACCTAAATAAACAATTATAAATGTAATAGATAATGTCTTCGATGAAGGAATTGATGTACCACATGTAAACCAAAATATATGCTTAATGCCATTTTGTGCAAAATGAGTTTGTCTATTAGCATATCAGATTTTGTTACACCCTTCATGACTGTAATGTTTAAGTTAAGTATTGATGCAATTTTCTAAAGTAGCAAGTTCTGTTGTCATTGTTTTTTTTCTAGTGGTTCTGATGAGATCAAGAATTATCAAGGAAAGATATTGAAGTGGAAAGGAAAAGTTTTTGAGAGGTTACAAATATTGAGTCATCGATCAGGTATACTTTTTTTTAAGTAATCACTATAGAAATGGTTAAGTTTTCCTGAATTTTTAAAATAAGTCATAATTATTCAGTATCATATTCTTAGCTACAAGTTGTAGGTCTTCATACCATAAATTTTAGAGTTCAACTCTTACATGGACAAAGTTGTAGGTTATATTGAACCATCTTTTATCTTTTTTGACTCTTTAGTTGTCAAAAAGATTAAATTCACATCCTAGTTGTCATTGTGTTTGGGATATAAAGCTTTATTTAACTAAATTAATTCTTTTAATATTGAGATAAAAAATGTACAAATAAAGCCTAGACTAGGGATTGCATAGAAAACTATTAAATGAAGAACTACTAAAATGATGGTATCAAAGTTCCTTACAAGAAATCCACATATCAAAATCTAGTTGTAGGATTGAAAAAAAGACAAGATAAAAAAGTTCATAGGCCCATACAAGATACCCACCAAAATATAGACCATCAATTTATACAACCCTTGCAAGATATCCCAAGGAACGATAGGTAGTGAAAACTAGATAGATAGAAAAAAGAACATAACCATATGTAGCCTCACCTGTTTGAGGTAAGCCAAATTTAGTCCAATTCTCTTAACAGTGGTAAATATCCATCCAAGTGCAGCAACCTTCAAAGATTTGTAGTGGTAAAGAGAATCCCCATATTTTATCAGCCTAACATAGTCTTTGGCCACTTTGGCAATGAGATTGTGAGCAATACTGATCTAGCCAAGGGCCAACTTGTAGTGATCCTTATCATATAAAACATTTAGCAGATCTCCATAAAATGGATGCACATCATCTTGGTGGGGGAAATCATCTTAGCAAATACATCTGAAGCAGTAGCAGAAGTAGCAGCAGCAACAAATACATCATTGACACTTTTCAAGCATATTTCATTGACTCCTCAAAATGAGCAACCTTTATTTCAACTACCTCATCACTATCATCCTCATCCATTGCCTCAAGGTTCTCACTTCTTTTTCTTTCACCTATAATATCCTGTAAAAGTGCAGAGGAAAGAGAACATGACAAATTGAAATAATAAGATACAAGTTGAGGAAAATTGAATCAAAAAATGTAAAATTCTAACAAACCAGTTCAAGAAAAACCATTAAGAAATTCATAACCAAATCTAGTTTGCAAAAGCCACCGCAATTGAAACTCACCTTCTCAATATTTTTTCTAATAGCATACTTGCAAGCCCACTAAAAAATCTCTATAATATCATCTCCATTGAATCCTTGGGTATAACAGGCCAATGCCATTAAGTATAATGAAAACTATTTTCTTGGTTGTCATGCCATCCATCTCCATCAATAACTGGTTAAGGACTCTATCCACAACACCACCAGCATCCCCAATAGTGCTTCTATGTTGAAAACATGCAAACCAATTATGAATCACCAATCAGAGCCTATCTCTCAAATAGTTCAAACAAAATGAAAAAACCCATAGTTTCACATAGAGTAGAGTAGATGGATTGCTAAAGCCCGTTGAAAAATCTCTATAATATATCATCAATAAATATAATGGATGGGGCATTCTTCTCAAACTCCTCAAAATCCTTCCATAGATTGCTTTCACTTTATCCAACCAACTTTGACATGATCTCAAGTCCATTGATAAAGAAAAAGAAGGCACCGGTTTCATTTGCCACTGCCCTAGCAATTAAAGTTTTCCTAAAACAAGGAGGCCCATAGAGGAGAATACCCTTTGGGGGCTTCACACCAATAGATTTGAAGAGTTGTGGGTGTCTAAGAGGAAGCTCTACCAATTCATGAATCACCAGTCAGAATTAGTTGAACTAGACTTTCTTTGTTGTATAATTGATTTAGTATAGAATATTTTCCAGCAAGATTTTTTTTAAAAAGAAAGGTTTTCATAGTATTATCTACCACTTGAGAAAAATTTTCCATAGCTAAATTTCCTTTCCACAATTAATATTTCTCTAAAGACTTACAAGTTAGTAAGTCATCAGCTAAAGGGCTGATAAACTAAATAAAGTTTCAAACATATGAATAGATAAAACTCATATAAGCAAAAGTCGGAGCCAAATTGAATACCACTGGCTATTTGTCAGCAGAAGGTCCCTGCTAGAACAGACACATTTATCACTTCATTAGGATGACAATTGTGTACTAAGTTTCCTAACTGTATAAGTCATCATCATCTTTATTATCTATTGTAGCAAATACATCTAAAGCACCAGCAGAAGCACCAGGAAATCAAAATTTAGAACCAAAGCCTTGAGATTGTTGTAGTGTTTGTGTAAAGGCTTGATACTTCTAAATATCAGCATCATTGACACTTCTTCAGGCATATTTCATTGACTCCTCAAAATGAGCAGCCTTTATTTCAGCTACATCATCACTATCATCCTCATCCATTGCCTTGGGGTTCTCACTTCATTTTCTTTCATGTTCAATATTATCCTGTAAAAGTGCAGAGGAAAGAGAACATGACAAATTGAAATAATAAGATACTAGTTGAGGAAAATTGAATCAAAAAATGTAAAATTCTAACAAACCAATTCAAAAAAAACCATTAAGAAATTCATAACCAAATCTATTTTGCAAAAGCTGCCACAATTGAAACTCACCTTCTCAATATTTTCTCTAATAGAATACTTGCAAGCCCATTGACAAATATTTGTAATATCTCATCAATAAATATAATGGACGGGGCATTCTTCTCAACCTCCTCAAAAGCCTTCTAGAGATTGCTTTCACTTTCTCCAACCAACTTTGACATGATATCAGCTCCATTGATACAGAAAAAGAAGGCATGGGTTTCATTTGCCACTACCCTAGAAATTAAAGTTTTCCTAGAACCAGGAGGCCCATAGAGCATAATACCCTTTGGGGGCTTCACACCAATAGATTTGAAGAGTTGTGGGTGTCTAAGAGGAATCTCTACCAATTTACAGATCACCAATCAAAGCCTATCTCTCAAATAGTTCAAACACAATGAAAAAACCCATAGTTTCATGTAGAGCAGAGCAGATGGATTGCTAGAGCCCAAAGTAGTCTAGAAAATAGAACGGGCAGAGACCCATTGGCAGCAAGTAGTAGAATGTGTGGACACCTGAAGATAAATATCTAGACTAATCACCGATCAGGATGCTATTGGTGATTAGTCTGGATATTTATCTTTTATTTTTTTTTAAACACTCTGCGTGTCGTCGAACTTTTGACCCCAATGCATCGAAATACTAGCCTAAATTCGACCATTCTATGTCGAAATGTGGCATCATGAGTTTGGCATATTGGTCGGAGCTGCTAAATATTTCAACTAAATTTGGTCAAAATTTGATCGTCGCAAATTTGGCATCCTGGTTGGAGCGACCAAATTTTTTGACCAATATTAATTTATATTGGTCAAAAGATCAACCAATACACAAACACTTGCCAATGTTATTTTTGGCCTAGATTACCCTCATTTTTTACCAATAGTGGAGTCGATCATTCAATGATTTTAGTAGTGGGTTGATATTTTGATGCACATAATAGTGACAAACCAGTTGGTCGACCATTTGACTGAGTTGGGTAGAAACTTCGACCAATAGTGTGTCAAAAAATGGTGCAAAATGTACTAGTGTATCTTAGTGCTCCATCTGGATCATTTTATACCCCCTGGTCTAAACGCTCATTGGTAAATCAATGGGAAGAACCATTTTGAGCCGTACTTCAAGGTATATCTCCCAGTGATTCAATTTTATTTGATTGAGTTGAAATCCTATTATCGCGTGTTCATTAGATTATGATTTTTCTAACTACAGGATTGTGTGGGAGCAATTGATGGATCCCATATACCAGTCACTGTGGATGTCAACATGCAAGCTAAATATCATGATAGAAGAGGCAACTTGTCATAGAATGTTATGGGAGTGTGTTCATTTGATTATAAGTTTCAATACATCCTTGCTGGTTGGGAAGGTTCTACTGCAGATAGCCATGTTCTAGCTTCGGCTCTATCTAGAGTGGATCCACTGGTAGTTCCCCCAAGTTTGTAAAATATGATCATATTACTGAAGCATACAAAAAATAAGACAATGTTATAACAATGACATTTTGTTTTGTTTAGGTAAATATTATTTGGTCGATGCTAGATATCCAAATGTACCAGGATTTATCATGCCTTATCAATGCACACGCTACCACCTAAAGGATTTTTCAAGAGAAAACCCAATAAACACCCAACAAGAGTTATTTAATCATCAACACTCTTTGCTCAAGAATGTAATAGAGCGTACATTTGGGATTTTGAAGCAGCATTTTCCTATCTTGAAGCATGTGACATCTTATCAAATCAAGACACAAACAAGGAATTTTTTGGCATGTTGCATACTTCACAACTTCATTACAATAGAGGACAACCTTCCAATTGAGGTAGAATTTGAAGAGGAAGATGGTCATGATCGGATAGATGTACTAGTGCTTGAGACATATGGGTTGAGCCAGCGTGAAAGAGATGATTGGGGGAAATTTTGAGATGAAATAGCAAGAAGGATGTGGGAAGACTATAGATCTCATTCTTAGTTAGTTGAATAACTACTATGGTTGTGTTTAAACTTTAATGTTAGATTTCATAAATTTCACGAATTGATATTATATATTAAAAGCCGTTATGGCATATTTAGTATTGTCATGTTATATTCAATGTTGTTATATTCAATTTTATTATATTTAGTGTTGTTATATTCCATGTTGTTATATTTATTATTGTCATGTTATATTTAATATTGTCATGTTATGTTTAATGTTATATTCAATGTTTACATCTATGTATTGCAATTGATCTTTCACCCTAGCTTAGATTTAGAATTGATCATCAACATTGCGTTATGACATATTTAGTGCTATCAAAAGAAGTGGGAAACTCATGTTGCATGTGCCTTAGGTATGTCTATGGATGTATTGATGAACATGGATGCTCAGGTTGAAGTGATCCATCCTACTTCTTCTTGCAAGAAGGTATCCTGGACAAAAGAAATAGAACGCAAGTTGCTAGACTTGCTACAGGAGAAAGTGCAGCTTGGAAAAAAAGATGAAGGGGGTTTCAAGAAAGAGGCTTGGACCGCCATTGGAAGGAGGTTCAATAATGAGTTGAAAATGAAGCTATCAAAGGATAACTTCAAGAACAAGCTGAAAACTCTGAAGCAAGGGTACAGAGTAATGAAAGACTTGAGGAATACAAGTGGCTTAGCATGGAATGAGAGTACCCAAACTATGGATGCCGATGATAGTGTTTGGGATGAGTTGTTGAAGGTAACATGGTCTTAAAATCTCCTTGTAAGTTGAATAGATCTTTTTAAGTAATGAAAGACAACTAATGAATTCAATTGTTATGCCATCACGCAGAGAAAGGAATTTAAAAATGCCAGAATGTATAAGAGGCAACCATTTCAATACTACAATGAATTATCTTGTATTGTTGGGAATGACATAGTTGAGGGAACTGTAGCTACAATAGCTCAAGAGACAGAGGAAGATTTCAATGATGAGGAAGATTTCACTTATCATGGTATCGATACTACATCTTTTGAGATTGCTACTGATTTGGCTAGTGATGGTATCGATACACCTACATTGAACCAATCTAGTGCAAGCGGTAGAGACAAACCTTCAACATCATCAAAGAGACCAAAGAGGAAGAGGGGAAGAATTGTAGGTTCCTTGAATTTGATTTGCAAAGTGATCAAAGATCTATCTATAGGCATTACATTAGGCCTTATAGAGCCTCTGAAAGTGGATAGATCATCTGGAATAAAAATTGATGCAACAAAAGTGTATAAAGCACTTAAAGCAATCCCTGACCTTAGCGAGGATACTATGGTTGATGCATATGAAATTGTTTTGCATGATACTATAGAAGCCATAGGGTTCTTGACAATAAATGAAGTGGAGAGAGTCAGATATATTATACAGAAGTTTGGAGGACTTTAGTTGATCCATGTTTATTTGATCCATGTTTCAAATCAAAACTAATGTTTCATATTAAAAGAATCAGAATTATGGATTTAATCTGTTGTTTTTAAATCTCATCTTGTGACAGATTTAATTAGAATTATGGATTTAATCTACTATTTTTAATTAGCATTCTAAGGTTTAGTTTTGGTCGTGTGAAAATTTATGTTTACTACTTAGTTAAGCATTGTATAGTAGAGATCTAAAATAATGACTGATGTTTAAAATAGGATTGATGTTCAAGTTGAAGACAGTGGTCAACCTCTATCCTAGAGATGGTTGATGGCCTTTGCCTTCCATGTTCATTACCACTGTACAATAAGGCATTCTAGGGCCCAGTTTTGAAGTGGTGGCTCTTAAATTTAATCCTTACCTCTGCACTAGAGATTCCATCTAATTTTTACTATATGTAATATGTAAACCAGCATATTATATCCCTATTTTATAAAAGCATGAAAAATGGACTAACCAATCTTTAGTCAGAAATACATTCTTATTTAATGTGAGATTGATATGGAGGAGTTAATGTTTTGTATCGACATATATGATATAATGTCAGCATCTACATCAATCTATATACAATATAATATAATATCCTTAATAATAGGTTATTTGGGGCTTTAGATATCCTTACTAGTAAATAGCTTGTGGATTGTTTAAGCTATATATTTTACATAGAAATTCTAATATAGATAGAAACCTAAACAAGGAACATTGACTTGGGTGGAATTTTCATGTAATGCCCCAATTTGAAATCTGCAAGAAATGTAAGAGCTTGAGCCATGCTGATATATCCATATGTCTTGAATGCTACATTTACAAATGGTTTGCCTTGATAGATGTATCTGATTATGTACTCTGTTATTATATTCAGCCCAGGTTGCTGCAAACAAAATTTGAATAATTATGACTTAAAACCCAATGTATAATCATTTGACACAACATTGCATACAAGATTTATGATACTTTTCAGGGTTCAAAATTTTAGCAAAAAGTGAGCAATCAGTAAATTATTATTTGTTATTTGTTGTAGATACACTGAATAGCAAGTAATATATTCTAACTTATTGCATTATTACTAGCTTGAATGATTCCTATAGGGAGGGTAAATGAAAGAGCAAGGGCACAAACAAGAAGAACTCTCCACCATGGGAGTTGTAGTTGTCCTCCAAATCCCTCGCAAGTGAGAATTGCCAGCCCTATGACAATTAGCAATATAATCAGAAACCAGTACTGGGAAACAACATTGTAGTTTTTCTTCATTAATCTCATGTGGATGTCCATATTTTCATTGGTCATAGAAGCCTTTGTTTGTTTCCATATTGTCCTGGAATACATTTATGATTACGAATCTGAAATGAGTAATCACCTAGAAGGACAAAATTACTTCCAAGGCAATCCATGTCCACATTTAAAAGCCATAATTACTAGATCTAAATTAAAAAAACAAATCAAATTAATATTCAATCAGTTTTATTTATGTAATGTTGTTCACACACTCTAATACTTACTTCCCATGGAAAAGTAGGACTTGGGAGAGTGTTGCTTCCAGTCCAGCAAAGCCTATACCATAGGTAATGGAAAAGAAGGTTCTCAAGTGCAATTTTCTATAATGTTTATAACCATAACTATCAAATTTAGAATCTTTTAGTACCCTTGTTATCTTGTATCTGTTCCCAGTTATGTCATATGTCCCTGATGAGTATATGGGAAATTTCTTGGCATTGTAAATATTTCCCCAGTAGGAAATTGGAGTGATGACATATACAATGATGAAGAAACCCACCATGATGTTGACTATGGTGAACTAGGTAATGCCACAACATGTTACACCATTATAACCTATAGTTTATCCCTTCCCCACAATGGCCACCGGTCAATCCTTCATGTCTCTTCTTTTTTTAGTTGCTATGCTTTTGATTGACTCTAAAATGGCCATGTCAATTGAAACATATGAAAACATCATGAACCAAGAAATGGGATAACCTCTATCTCAAAATGTAGTTACACATGATGTTGAGAAGCCTGAGCTAGTTGTCGAAATGGTAGAAAGGTAAGAAAAACTAGAGCTTAAAAATTGCATTGTAAAGAGCATTAAAAAATTGTTTTAAGATGTAGATGACCTGAATATTATATCCTGCTAAAGTGGTATTTTCTGAGTTATGATTCTTCTAGTTCTTTGGGTATTGTTGTAGTTTGTCCAATGTATTGTTTACTACATTTTCTATTCATGTGCTAGGTTAAATGTAATGACTATGGTAATGATTAGTCAAAGTTGGGAGTCAATTGTGGCAATCTAAATAATACTATTAAAATGCCAACCCATGTATTGCCAGGGACACCCAAAAGTACACATATAACCATATTAGGAACCCAAGCCCAACCTAAGATTTATCTAAGCCTTTTCAAGCATGCTTTGGTATGAACAAACCCTCTCAGTAGCCTTAAACAATGAATAATCCCTCAAACTCCCAAGTCTAATTTGTGGGTCAAACCAATCAATCAAGAAAGTAATCTTTTGTCCAGAATACCTTCTTGCAAGAAGAAGTTGGATGGATCACTTCAACATCACCATTCATGTTCATCAATACAACCTTAGCATCCATGTTCATCAATACATCTGTAGACATACCTGAGGCACACGGAACATGAGTTGCCCACTTCTTTTGACAACACTAAATATGTCATAACGCAATGTTGATAACATGAAAATATTAAATATAACATGACAACATTAAATATAACACGACAACACTATAATATGTCATAACTAATTATGGTTGAATCAACCTTGCAACTTTTTATTTTTCTCAATGAATTTTGTTTAATTTTTGGATTGTTGTGGCTCATGAACTCTCAAGTATGAGTCTAATAGACTTTGTAAATGTAGAAAGTTGTATTATTTGTATTGCTCTAATATAATTATGGTTGAAGATCCCAAAAGGCTTCTTGGTTGATATAATAACGATGAACATCTGCAGTGGCTAAATGGTGTTGTTCATTTTTGGCATGGACATGCTTGGGTTGATGGTTGTAGGTTGATTATCAGTGATGAATATATTGAGAGTATATTCATAATAGTGGTGAATGTATGATTATTATAATCACATGGGGTATGTGCAAGATCATGAGGGGCCAAAAAGTGGTGATATGAAAAATATTCACTTTTCACTTGTCCAAAAGCGCATGAAAATGCTTGTTGACTTTCTAGTAGGCCTGGGTGTCAGTACACCTGGGAAAACCTGACACCAAAGCATAGGCCTAATCGGGTACCTGATACAATATCAGGTACCCGATATAATATCGGGTACCCGATAACTATGGCATAAATCTGAAACTTGCGAGCCCTTTTCTTCATTTCTTTCTGCATTTTTTCTTGCTAAAACGGCTTGGTTATATCATATACTCGATATATTTTCAGCTATCTGATTTTGGTAACAACAAATTCGACTCCCCAACATATTCGGTAAGTAAATTATTTGTATATTTTTATTATTTTATTTCATTTTCATGCTAAATGTAGCTTTTTTTGTTGAAATAGGGTTTTGTATTTATATTTGTAATAATATATGAAATCAGATTGAAATTTAGATTTATTTTTTATTTAATCAGGCATGGCTGACAACAATGAAGAAAATAACCCTCCCACACCAAATAATGATCCTGAAAACAATCCCCTGTATCTAAACCCTAAATCTTTACAAGATTTGATACAAGAAAATTTGAATACAATATGAGGTTTCCAAAACACGTATCAAAATATAACTACATTAGGTCCCATGCTTGCCACATGAAATACAATTGTTGAATATATTGACACACTCAGGTAGCAACATAATGTTGCTCTTCATTGGTGTGATGATATGCACGCCCAATTTGATGACAGGCTTGACCATCATGGGATTACGACCCTTAATATAATGAAGATATAGCTGCCCTTTTTGTTGATCCTAAAACTAGAATACAAGTTGACCCCAAAAAGCCCAAATTATCAATAAAATGGTGCACAAATGAACCAATGCGCACACACTTTTGGGATCGATGGTGGATGGTTTTTCATAAACCACCCCATAAAAATTTGGAGGTCCCATTTTATTTCATAAAAAAATTGTATGCTGACTTTGTGCTTGGTCACCATGTTAATTATTGGAGTATGAGGCCCAACATGGGCGTAGGTAGAGGAGCTCCTCAGACTAGGCCATCTACCCAGTGCAAAAAGGCCACTACCTTTGTCCCCCCCATTGATGTTGCACCCCCTCCTCTAGTGAAACATCTCAATATCATTGCAGAGGCTGCCTCATAGACTATTAGGGCCATTCATTTACTGAGTGATCAATTGATCATGCAGACCAGGTTAGTGTTGCCTCCTAGTGTGGATGATGATGGTGCATCGATATCTCGTCGAAGTTCACATGTATGTGAGCCCCACATTTGCATTATATGTAGAAATATGTGCCTCAGACCACTTACTGATGCTGATACATATCAATTACATGTTATTGATGAGGAGGATACAGGAGACACAGGTGTAGAGGCTACAACACCTCATGGAGCATCTACATCTCATGAGAGTGCTCAGGAGGTGTACGTAGAGCCATTGACACATGTTGATAGGGTAAGAGTAAACATGATAAATAAATTTATCACATGACTTATTTAATTTAAAAATAATTTATTTATTTAGATTAGTTTTAATGATTGCATGCACTTATGTATATATATTTTTTCCACTTATGTTTAATCGATGACACGGGAGGAGGTGAGATAGATGGATGAGTCCACACTTTTGGCCATATCATCTGGCCTTGATGACTATACGGTATATTATAAATTATGTACCCATTAGTTTTTTTTTATATCATTTGGTGTACATGCTTAAATCTCTATCAATTAGAGCAATAAAATTCATACATTTACTAATATATTTTCATCTTATTGTGTTCTTGCAAGCAACAACCGATGTCAGTGGGGGGCATGAGGGGGTTCCTTCATTAGGTGTCGACAAAGCAAAGGTAGTTAATTGTTTAAGATTAATTATGCATGCATATGTATGCCACTTGTGTGTAGTAATAAATATTTTACTCACACTTTATTGTATAGGGTGTGGCTATTAATGATGTCCTGACACCGGTTCGGGAGTGTAGGGTTACAGGCATCTCGATTCAGAGTGATAGCCTGATTGTACGTAGAATTTTACATATTGTTATTTGTATTTTGTAACCAGGGTTGTTATGATGAAGTACATTGATATATAATTGACAATCTTTTTACTCTCATAGGTTAGTCCAACTGTGAGTGAGGGCCCATGAGAATCTTTCGTATCTTTGTTGACCCAGCCCACTATTCCAGAGGAGGGATCACTAGATGTAAGTTTTAATTTTAGTTCAATCAATTTGTAATTTTATTATGCTATCATCCTATTTTGTAGATTTATTACTCTATGTTGCACCACTCTACTAATCTCATTATTGAAAATATATATTTATAGGTCAGAGTTGGTATTGTTGGCATGGTCCCTTCACTATCCAGGAATTATGCTAGGACACCTGATCGTGGTAGGAAATCAAGAGACCAGGTAAAAATATTTGTATTCAGTTATAATTTTAATTAAATTAGTTTTTGAATTATGAATTATGTGTGTGTGTGTGTGTGTGTGTACAAATCATATAAAGTAAGAAATCTAACTTGGGTTTGAACTCATTTTTTATGCAGGGTCAATCAGAGCCCAACACTTCTTCAAAGAGGCTACATTTTGATGATCCCCCTATGACATAGGATCTAGTTTTATTTTTGTGGTCATTTCGAGATGCCACTTGGCAAATTTTGAGATGGCATATATGCCACATTGTACACCTTAAAACATTGATTTTGTAGCCATTTTGAAATGGCATGTGCCATATTTGTAAATGGAGATACTTTTGATACATTTGATACTTTGTATATATAGAACATGTTCATTTATATGTTATATTTGTGTCATCTTTTGTATATGGGTAAAAGTACAAAGCTGTGTCACACTTTTATAAAGGAAAAGGTCAACAAAAAACAAATTTTTTAACTTTAACGACATAAAAATGGCATTTATGTTTAAAATTTGGAGATGATGTAAACTAATGAAATGTGTAAAAGTGGATGAATTTTATGCCTATAATTTTTTTTTTTTTTTTTGAACAAGAGTTCACATAGTTTTTAAATTTTTTAAGTCCATTTTTTACTTGCTGAAAAATGCTGAAAAATGAGGGTCTTGTTCGCAACAAAATAGTATATGCAAATAATCTTTTTTTCCTTTGATTTCAAAATATGTCATAGATAAAATGTATAGCTAGTGCAAAAAAGAAGAAAAATTAGTTTTCAATGTATATTTTCTCTAATATAACTACTCAAAGTCGAACATACCTGAAATCGACAGTTTTCATCTCACGTCAAGTTTCCCCTATCAAATCTACACCATTCAGAAAATAAATTACACACTTTTGAAGATAACTCTCTCCTCTAGTGTTAAATATAAATTTTCAATTTTTTTGATAAGCTTTACTATTTTTTTCTATTTTTGAAGCATCTTGTTCTCGAATGTTAAAATACCTACTTGGAGTATTTTGAAATTATAATATATTAAATCTAACTAAAATATTATAAAAATTATATGATGATAATCTTGACTCTGTGCTCTAAAAAAGGGTATTTTTATATTTGTAAAAAAATATCATTAAAAAGAGTAAGAGTTATTGAAACATCGATTTTCTGAAATAATTTTATTTCATTAGTAATTGTTATAAAACATGCTTTTAATAGATATTTCCAATTGGAAAAGGTGAAGAACTTATCTAACTTAGCTAGAATGAATCTAGTTAGACCATATGTTTGACAAAAAATAATTTTAGTTAGAAATACTCAAATTCAGCTATGCTGATAAGCTGTCCTGAAATGTGACACAACTTTGTGCTTTTACCCATATACATATTTATTATTCATGTTTATGGAATTGAATGGTGAAGTTATATCTTGAATGTGATTATTATTATGATTTCAATTATATCTTGTTGAATTTACATTTGTTTTTCTTTACTCTGGAATACCTTGTTCATGGAGCTTATTATGTTTAAGGTTTAACTTCTATAGATTTCCTAGATTTCTAGTGCTTAACTTTCCCTGTGCCTGAGATGATGATGAGGCCATCAGTACTGATACTGAAGATCAGTTCTCTACAAAACAAAACCATGCCATCTATTCTTCATCACTAAATTAAAACTTCAATCGTTGCTAATATGAGAGTTTCATTTACCACTTCTATGAATTTTCGTATACAAATTTTATACCATCAATTATGTCGCTATTTTTCATTGTGTGCGCATTTAGTCTCATACTTTCATTGCTAATTTCATATATTATCATTTTCAATATTTTTTGTTCGCACTTATAATAATTTTAACTGCTGGCAATAATATTTCAATATCATCGTGTATGCAGGAGCCTTCATTTCATGCTATAAAAAATTTCCATTATCGTATAAGCTTATGGTCTTCATTTCCAATCTTCGATATTACCATTGATAGATATGACATGTGACTATTGACTTTTTCATTATGTATAATATACGATTGCTTGCACAACATGATATCCCTCAGACTTACAAAAACACATCTCTTGAATATATCGTCTCTCAAATGTTCATTTAATGATTTTGATACTACCTTCGAACTATGCTTAGCACTGTGTATATTTATTTTTTATTACTGTATGGCTCCTTCAAATGTCTTCATACGTATATGTTTAATCAACCTTTAACTCATGTTGTGTTCACTTCATTTGATGAAGTTGTTGCTTCAAGGGTTGATTATTGCTGACTAGACATTCATGATGAGTTTTACTTTACTGCCTCTTGTAATATTCTTCCAAATAATATGTTTATTGTCATCTTTGTAATATGTTGCAGTTGTTAACATCTATGAGGAAATGAAATTTATTTGGGTTGACTTTCATCATTAATTGTTGGTGTGTATACTTCACTCCATTCGAATGTTGATATGATGCTTGATGTTCCAATGTTGCCAAGTTGCATAGTTGTCGATGCTATTTATTCAATAGTCTTTGCTATCTTTCTTAGTTTTTATCTCCACTCAATAGTATGTGTTCATATATCTTGTGAGCAACCAAAAAACCTTCAATGACATCAATGACAACCTTATCAAATCTCCAACATTATTTCTCAAATGGAGGCCCTAATTTTTGTAAAAAATTAAGGCTCCATCAGGTGGAATGAGGTTGTCACTGGCATTTACCTGGCCAATCAAAGCTGATGGAGTAGACAATTCAATGCAATGTTGGACGGTTTGAAAGATACACTATTGAGCCACTTTCAACTAACCCTCACTACAATTTTTGGCATCGACTGAGATCACCTTTCCAAATGCAAATGAAGTCGAATCACCCAAAACTGAGAGATGTTATTGTAGACCTCAAAAACATGATCCCATTGCCCTTGATGGTTTGTCGATACCTCTCATGAGGTCCAAGATATGAGCCATGGAAGATCGATGCCCAATCGTGCTTAGTGCACCTTAGGGTCACTTGGATCGAGCGTGGTCGCGAGCGTTCTCGTGACTGCGTGGGTGGAACAGGGTTGTCACTGGTGTTTACCTAGCCAAATAGAGCTGATGGAGTAGATGGTTTGATGCCAGGTCAGATGGTTTGAAAGATACGCTGCTGAGCCACTTTCAACTGACCCTCACTACAAGTTTTGGCATTGACTGAGCTCATCTTGCCAAATGCAAATGAAGTTGAATTGCCCAAAACTGAGAGAGGTTATTGTAGACCTCAAATAATAATCCCATAGAACTTGATGGTTTTTTGATACCTCTGATGAGGTCCAAGATACGAGCTCCAGAAGATCACTTCCCAATCGTGCTTAGTCCACCTTGGGGTCACTTGGGTCGAGCGTGGTCGTGAGTGTTCTGATGACTCTGTGGGTAGAATGGGGTTGTCATTGGCATTTACCCAACCAATCAGAGCTGATAGAGTAGATGGTTCGATGCCAGGTCAGACGGTTTGAAAGATACGATGCTAAGCCACTTTTAACTAGCCTCACTGCAAGTTTTGGCATCGACTGAAATTGCCTTGCCAAATGCAAATGAAGTTGAATCACCCAAAATTGAGAGAGGTTATTGTAGACCTTAGAAACACAATCTCGTAGCCCCTAACATTTTTTTAATACCTCTCATGAGTTCTGAGAAATGAGCCATGGAAGATCGCTACCCAATCGTGCTCAATGCACCTTGGGGTCACTTGGGTCAAGCATGGTCGTGAGCATTTCGACGACTGCGTGGGTGGAATAGGGTTGTCACTAGTATTTACCCAGTCAATTGGAGTTGATGGAGTAGATGGCTTGATGCAATGTTAGACGGTTTGAAAGATACGCTATTGAGCCACTTTCAACTGACCCTCACTACAAGTTTTGGCATCGACTGAGATCTCTTTTCCAAATGCAAACAAAGTTGAATCACCAAAAACTGAGAAAGGTTATTGTACACCTCAAAAACATGATCCTATAGCACCTAATGGTTTTTTGATACCTCTCATGAGGTTTGAGATACAAGCCCCAAAAGATCACTACCCAATCGTGCTTAGTGCACCTTGGGGTCACTTGGGTCGAGCATGTCGCGAGCATTCTAATGACTCTGTGGGCAGAACAAGGTTTTCATTAGAGTTTACCCAGCCAACCCAAGCTGATGGAGTAGATGGTTTGATGCTAGGTTGGACGGTTTGAAAGATATGCTACTGAGCCACTTTCAATTGACCCTCACTGCAAGTTTTGGCATCAACTGAGATCGCCTTGCCAAATGCAAATGAAGTCAAATCACCCAAAATTGAGAGCGGTTATTTTAGACCTTGAAAACATGATCTTGTAGCACCTAATGATTTGTTGATACCTCTCACAAGGTCTGAGATATGATCCCTAGAAGATCACTGCCCAATCATTCTTAATGCACCTTGGGGTCACTTGGGTTGAGCATGGTCATGAGCATTCCGGTTATTCTGTGGGAAGAATGAGGTTGTCATTGGAGTTTACCTAGCCAACCAGAGCTGATGGAGCAAATAGTTCAATGCCAGGTTGGACAGTTTGAAATATACGCTGTTGAGCCACTTTCAATTGACCCTCACTGCAAGTTTTGGCATCGACTGAGATCGCCTTGCCAAATGCAAATGAAGTCGAATGGCCCAAAATCAAGAGAGGTTATTGTAGACCTCAAAAACATGATCTTATAGCCCCTAATAGTTTTTTGATACTTCTCACGAGCTTTGAGATACAAGCCACAGAAGATCACTGCCCAATTGTGCTTAGTGCACCTTGGGGTCACTTGGGTCAAGCGTGGTTGCGAGCGTTTCAATGACTTCGTGGGTGGAATAAGGTTTTCACTGGCATTTACCCAGCCAACCAAAGCTAATGGAGTAGATGGTTTGATGTCAAGTCAGATGGTTTGAAAGATATGCTACTGAGACGCTTTCAACTGACCCTCACTAGAAGTTTTGGCATCGACTAAGATCATCTTGCCAAATGAAAATGAAGTTGAATCGCCCAAAATTGAGAGAAGTTATTGTAGACCTTGGAAACATGATCCCATAGCCCCTAATGATTTTTTGATACCTCTCACGAGGTCTGAGATACAAGCCATGGAAGATCGCTGCCAGTTTGAAAGATACGCTGCTAAGCCGCTTTCAATTGATTGTTAGTGGTATGTTTGAAATTTGAACTGTGAAGCTTATTATGTTTGAACTATGGAGCTTATTATGTTTGAGGTTTAACTTTTATAGATTGTTTGAAATGATAAAAAATAATATCCTTAAAGCATTAGAAACAACAATCAAACATGTAAGAATTCAAACCATGCAAATGACATAAGTATATGACATGTAAGATCCCTTCTTGGCACTATTGGCCACCCATACATGATTTTGGTCATAAGTCCTTATCAAGAGTTTTAGGACATTTAACTTTTAAATCAAATTGATTATTACAAATTGCCATTATAGGCTTCAAAAGATCTCAATTAATCAATAAGGATCCTTTTGTCCTTCTATCTCTGATTGGATCCATGGTGACCATAGGCGTCTTCATAGGTGCTCCTGCACAAGTTACAATCCACATACAAAACCAAGTTTATTGACTCAAAATACAATCTAAGAAAGGTGAAATTAATGTATTGAAATTAAGCTTGACAAACTTAGAAAATAATGCACTAAGTTAACTTATTACCTAGTCAAGTGTTCCTGAAGGGTCATCTCTTTGCTTCAGGGTCTCCAATAGTGCTTCATGATCAGTAGTACTAATAGTCCAAAGTTCTTTTGTCTTTGGTCTTCCCGTATGATTTGATAACTTGATATTTGTTGCTATAAGAAGGTGTGAATACATGAGAATAGTTTTGTGCTTCTCATAGTCTTCAAATGCGGGAACTCCATTCTTTCTAATCCTGTATGTTTTTAGCCATGTTCCCACAACAACAACTGAACCAGTAGGATATGTGAACCCGTCACCATCTGTCATCAGTTCTACAAGCTTTTATTTAACTTGTACACAACATGCTAACCAATAATCTAACCTCTCATCATTCCCCTATGGTGCAACCAATGCAAAAACATCTCCTGGCTTCAGAAGATCTGAAAGATGGTCATAGTCAACTAAAGTGTCCATGTCATCATTTCTTATAGAGTGTCAAAGATAAAGGAGTCAGATACTATGGAACCCATGTATCCACCCACTCACTTGACTCGTAATGATCCCAATCATACTGAAAACACATGGGGAAAAAAAAAGCCAACTCTCGTGTCCAAATGGTCCATGTACTACTATTGGAGCTTCGAAATGAATGCATTTTTGAAGAGTCTTTCTCTATTTGACAATCCAATCTATCTCCTATAGTTCCCTCCTTAACCAACCAAAAGAATCTACGCACTATAGAATTAAGAGTCCCCCCTGTGACAATGCTAAATTACACCAATCAACAATAGAATGAGCATCAAGAAGTATAGCACCTGAAATCCTTCATTGCTCCTTAACTAGAGCTCTCTTCACACATGCACCTACTCCATCATGCTCCCCTTTCCCATGCCCTGACTCAAAAAAACTCCAAATATGAGGTACACCTCTCTCCATATGCATTCTACACAACCAATAAAACATTCTAGCATTCTTAAATTGACTGGTGCAATTATCTGACCAAATGAGATGCCTATCCATAGCAATACCATTTTCCTGCAAGAAGTCAAAATAGTTCTGGAAACAATATTGAACAAACTCATGAGAGTGAGACCTGTCATCACTCATATAAAAATGGTACTCTCTGATTATCTTTCGCTCATCTTTTTTGCTATCAAGGGAATGTCTATATGTGATGTGTACAAAAATAGCAACCTGAGTGGAATTGTAATATTGAGCTTGAGTCTCATTTTGGGGCTGCAATGTATAGATCTCCACAAAGTCTACAATGAATATAATAGTTCCAATGGGGAAAGTGTCCTTACATGTCCTAAATTGTTGATCCAACCATTGAGACCTATGACTATGCCTTACATACTTGTAAGAAAGATTTGTCTTGAAATCTGAGATAAAATAAAAAACATTGTATTCTTTTGCAACTAACTGACATCTAGAGCCTTCACCTCCACTCTTCAATGTATATTTCACCATTTCATATACTTTTTTTTGGACGAGTGTCTTTCCAAAATTGTGTTCCAAACCCTCATGAAAACATGTTCTAAACTTGGACAAGCCACCACATTCTGAGCACTTGGCATTTAAGCAATCTTTTTTATAAAATAAACAACCATCATCTCTATGACATAAAAATTGATCTAGCAAGTCTCTTGATGATTTGGGAAGACCACTTGCACCACAATCCTCTAGCATTTCATTAGTATGCAAAGTAGAATGAATGGACCATAATAATTCATGATGCATTGAAAACTCAACATGATATTTGCAACATGTATTCTGAATCTTAAGGGGTACACAATAAAATGGCTTCACGGATTCAAAAGACCTTTGTGATATTTTCAATGTTGGATGTGTCTCACAAAATTTTTTATACAACATTGTTTGACTTACCTCCACATAATGTTTAGGATGTGGAGTGTGGTCTCGATTTCCAAATCTCAACTTCAAGACATCCTTCACATTTGGTGACACTCTTGAGTTAGCATCCCAAAATTGTTGAATTTCATACTTGACAACATCTGTTAGCTTCTTATCGAAATGTGGAAGTCTCCCACCATAAGCCCATGTATCAATTTGAAGTGGATCATCAAGTCTTTCTCTTCTTGTAAGTGCTCTACCCAAAGTTTTACAGTCTATATTGAAGTCAACACAAGTTTGTCTCATCAAACGAGCCTTTCTCAACTGATGACTTACTAAGGAGGTTGTAATAATCCTCTGAGCAACTCTCTTGTCTTTTTCTTTGCTAGTCTTCCCAATGCTATTGAGAGCATTGAAAAGATTCTTCACAACAATGGCATTTCTCTCCATTTTCTTGTTCACAAAAATCTTCAATTTCAGAAGCACAGGTCTCATATTTTGCATCTTTAACAACTACACAAAAATTTGACATTTCTCAACCAATGTCTTGTTTCCAAAAAATTGATCATAAAATCTTGAAGCCTGCAACCTAATAGTTCTATGTGACCTCTTTCTCTCCCAATTATTCATAATGTTCTCCTCAATTTCAATTAACCATTTAGGTTTTCTTGGAAGCCACAAATTTGAAGTTTGATTATCTTTATTGCAAGGGACTTCATTTCGCATATAATCTGGAGATGTGTAATGTTCATGTGGTTCTTGTGCAACATTTTCATTCCCCAAGTCTACATTTTCAATCTCCATCTGTACATTTTCAAATTCAACATCCTCTTCACTTACAACTACATTTATGGGGTCACCTTGATTAATGTTTAACGTACCTTCTCTCCTTCTTTGGTGATTTTTCTTGTCTTTTTCCCTATATGCTTGAATTTCTTCATCCATTAGCTTCCTCTTGTGTTTAGCCTATCGACGACTGTTGCTTCCCATGGTGAGACCACCAGTCGACAAAAATCAAATAATGGGCCCCAAATCACTTTTTTTTTTGCAATGCGTGAAAAAAGTATAAAATCTCATGTTTGTCTGGTCTGTGGGGATAGGGAATATTTTGGTCAAATATTACCTATCCAAAATCAGGTATCCGATTCAATATCGGGTATCCGATTCCATATCGGGTACCTGATATTTCCTGACAGATGAAAAAAGGGCGGGATAAAATGAAAAAAATTGAACTTTTACATATTATATATATATATATATATATATATATATATATATATATATATATATATATATATATATATATATATATATATATATATATATATATATATATATATATATATATATTAATGTATATAATATATATAATATATTATATATATACTAATGTATATAATATATATATAATACATATACTAATGTATACTAATATATTATATATAATATTACCTTTTAGCTATTATTTTTTTCTCATTTTTCCTATATGATGCTTTTGTATACAAATTGTGGATATTCTCTGGGAAACTATCTAAGGAAGATACAGTAGTCGATCTGCATCCTTTGGATCAAAAAGATGATCTATAAAACTTAACCTAAAAATTCAGTTCTGCTAACGAAAATGTCTAATCATGTAGCAAGGTATAGAAGCTCTAGAAAGGTGTAACAAATTAATATGCAAATATTTTTTTCTGTAACAGTATTTTCTACATTTATTATGATATTGATCCAATTTGATGCACCTTTGTTATTTGATCAATCCCTTCCCTTTCATTTCACTTGGTTTGCTCATTTTGCACATCATAAGCTAGGATTTGACAGTGGATATGACCTTGGTACTGCTGGTGTTAATGATAAATTTTACCTTTTAGCTATTATTCTTTTGTCATTTTTCCTATATGATGCTTTTGTATACGAATTGTGGATATTCTCTGGGGAAACTTTTCATTTTTTACCATAGGATGCCTTTGTATACAAATTTTGGAGAATCTTTTACAGAAATATGGAAATTATAATCTTCCTCATAGAGCATACATTAATGAAGTTCTTCATACCTTAGCAGAGGAAGCCAATTGGATTGTTGAAGCTTACGGTACTACATATAGAAATGTGGTATGTATTTTTGGTCTAAATTTATTTCTCATTTCTTTTAGGTCTTTAAAGGTGGTTGCCTAAATCTTTGTATTAAATGTGCCTTTTACAGGCATCGTAAACCCTAGCTATGCAATAATGGGGGCTTTGAAGAATACTCCACTGGAAGTGGAGAGAGAGACTTCCTAGGGGTCCTAGTATGCCTTATCACGTGTTAGGACCCCTAGGAAGTCCCCATGACCAATTTTGAGACATTGGAACGATCAAGTGTGTCTTAAGGGGTCCTAGGGGTCCCAACACATGATAAGGCATACTAGGACCCCTAGGGAGTCCCCATGACCTCTTTTGACACATTGGAATGCTCAAGTGTGTCCAAACGGGTCCTAGGACCCCTTTAGACACACTTGAGCATTCAACTATGTCAAAAGGGGTCATCAGGACTTCCTAGGGGTCCTAACATGTGATAAGGTGTATTAGGACCCCTAGGAAGTGCCCATCACCCATAGGAAGTCTCTCTCTCTACCTCCAATGAACTATTCTTGAAAGCCTCCATTTCTGCATAGCTAGGGTTTACGACACCAATAAAAGGCACATTTAACAAATGACCCCTTTTGCCCCTTTTGACACATTGGAACACTCAAGTGTGTCCGAAGGCGCCCTAAGACCACTTAAGACACACTTGAGCATTCAAATGTGTCAAAAGGGGTCATGGGAACTCCCTAGGGGTATTAATGCATGATAAGGAGTACTAGGACCCCTTGGGAGTCCCCATGACCCCTTTCAACACATTGGAATGCTTAAGTGTGTCCAAAGGGGTCCTCAGACCCCTTAAGACACACTTGAGTGTTACAATGTGTCAAAAGTGGTCATGGGGACTTCCTAGGGGTCCTAATGCATGATAAGGCTTACTAGGACCCCTAGGGAGTCCCCATGACCCCTTTTCACACATTGGAACACTCAAGTATGTTCGAAGGGGTCCTAAGACCACTTAAGACACACTTGAGTGTTCCAATGTGTCAAAACAGGTCATGGAGACTTCCTAGGGGTCCTAACACATGATAAGGAGTACTAGGACCCCTAGGGAGTCCCCATGACACCTTTTGATACATTGGAATGCTCAAGTGTGTCTGAACAGGTCCTAGGACCCCTTAAGACACACTTGAGCATTCCAATGTGTTAAAAGGGGTCATGAGGACTTCCTAGGGGTCCTAACACATGATAAAGTGTACTAGTACCCCTAGGGAGTCCCCATGACCACTTTTGACACATTTGAATGCTCAAGTGTGTCTGAAGGGGTCCTAGGACCCCTTAAGACACACTTGAGGGTTCCAATGTGTCAAAAGGGGTCATGGGGACTTCCTAGGGGTTCTAACACATGACAAGGCGTACTAGGACCCCTAGGGAGTCCCTATGACCCATTTTGACACATTTGAATGCTCAAGTATATCCGAAGGCATCCTAGGACCCCTTAAGACACACTTGAGTGTTCCAATGTGTCAAAAGGGGTCATGGGGACTTCCTAGGGGTCCTAACACATGATAAGGCTTACTAGGACCCTAGGGAGTCCCCCTGACCCCTTTTCACACATTGGAACACTCAAGTGTGTTCGAAGGGGCCCTAAGACCCCATAAGACACACTTGAGAGTTCCAATGTGTCAAAAGGGGTCATGGGGAATTCTTAGGGGTCCTAATGTATGATAAGGCTTACTAGGACCCCTAGGGAGTCCCCATGACCCCTTTTCACACATTGGAATGCTCAAGTGCATTTGAAGGGGTCCTAAGACCCCTTAAGACACACTTAAGCATTCTAATGCTTCAAAAGGGATCATGGGGACTTCCTAGGGGTCCTAACACATGATAAGGTGTACTAGGATCCCTAGGGCATCCCCATGACCCCTTTTGACACATTTGAGTGTTCAAGTGTGTCCGAAGGGGACCTAAGACCCCTTAAGACACACTTGAGCCTTGCAATGTGTCAAAAGGGGTCATGGGGACTTCCTAGGGGCCATAATGCATGGTAAGGCATACTAGGACCCCTAGGGAGTCTCCATGACCCCTTTTGACACATTTGAATGCTTAAGTGTGTCCGAAGGGGTCCTAGGACCCCCTAAGACACACTTGACTATTCCAATGTGACAAAAGGGGTCATAGGGACTTCCTAGGGGTCCTAACATATGATAAGGCATACTAGGACCCCTAGCGAGTCCCCATGACCCCTTTTGACACATTTGAATGCTCGAGTGTGTCTAAAGGGGTCCTAAGACCCGTTAAGACACACATGAGCATTCCAATGTGTCAAAAGGGGTCATGGGGACTTCCTAGGGGCCCTAACACATGATAAGGCATAGTAGGACCCCTAGGGAGTCCCCATGACCCCTTTTGACATGTTTGAATTCTCAAGTGTGTCTGAATGGGTCCTAGGACACCTTAAGACACCCTTGAGCATTCCAATGTGTCAAAAGGGGTCATGGGGACTTCCTAGGGGTCCTAACACGTGATAAGGTGTACTAGGACCCCTAGGGAGTCCCCATGACTCCTTTTGACACATTTGAATGCTGACATGTGTCTGAAAGGGTCCTAGGACCCCTTAAGACACACTTGAGTGTTCCAATGTGTCAAAAGGGGTCATGGGGATTTCCTAGGGGTCCTAACGTATGATAAGGCATGCTAGGACCCCTAGTGAGTCACCATGACCCCTTTTGAAAGATTTGAATGCTCAAGTGTGTCCAAAGGGGTCCTAAGACCCCTTAAGACACACTTGAACATTCCAATGTGTTAAAAGGGGTTGTGGGGAGTTTATAGGGGTCCTAACATGTGATAAGGCATACTAGGACCCCTAGGGAGTCCCCATAACCCCTTTTGACACATTTGAATGCTCGAGTGTGTTCGAAGGGGTCCTAGGACCCCTTACAACACACTTTTGCATTCCAACATGTCAAAATGGGTCATGGGGACTTATTAGTGGTCCTAACATGTGATAAGGGATACTAGGACCCCTAGGGATTCGCCATGACCCCCTTTCACACAATGGAATGCTCAATTATGTCTGAACAGTTTCTAGGACCCCTTAAGACACACTTCAGCATTCCAATGTATCAAAAGGGGTCATGGGGACTTTTTAAGGGTCCTAACGCATGATAAGGTGTACTAGGACCCCTAGGGAGTCCCCATGACCCCTTTTGACACATTGGAATGCTCATGTGTGTACGAAGGGGTCCTTGGAACCCTTAAGACACACTTGAGTGTTCTAATTTGTCAAAAGGGTTTATAGGGACTTCCTAGGGGTCCTAACACATGATAAGGCATAGTAGGATCCCTAGCAACTCCCAATGACCCCTTTTGACACATTTGAAAGTTCAAGTGTGTCTGAAGGGGTCCTAAGACCCCTTAAGACACACTTGAGTTTTTAAATGTGTCAAAAGGGGTCATGGGGACTTCCTAGGGGTCCTAATGTGTGATAAGGTGTACTAGGGCCCCTAGGGAGTCCCCATGACACCTTTTGACACATTTGAATGCTCAAGTGTGTCTGAAGGGTCCTAGGACCCCTTAAGACACACTTGAGTATTACAATTTGTCAAAAGGGGTTATGGGGACTTCCTAGGGGTCCTAATGCATGATAAGGCATAATAGGACCTGTAGGGAGTCCCCATGACCCCTTTTGAAACATTTTAATTCTCAAGTGTGTCTGGAGGGGTCCTAGGACCCCTTAAGACACACTTGAGTGTTCCAATGTGTCAAGTGGGGTCATAGGGACTTCCTAGGGCTCCTAACATGTGATAAGGCATACTAGGATACATAGTGAGTCCCTATGACCCCTTTTGACACATTTGAATGCTCAAATGTGTTCCAAGGGGTCTTAAGACCCCTTAAGACACACTTGAGTGTTCCAATTCATCAAAAGGGGTCATAGGGACTTCCTAGGGGTCCTAATGCATGATAAGGCATACTAGGAAACCTAGGGATTCCCAATGACCCATTTTGACACATTTGAATGCTCAAGAGTGTCTAAAGGGGTCCTAGGACCCCTTAAGACACACTTGAGCATTCAAATTTTTCAAAAGGGGTCATGGGGACTTCTTAGGGGTCCTAACACGTGATAAGGCATACTAGGACTCCTAGGGATTCCCCATGACCCCTTTTCACACATTGGAATGCTCAAGTATGTCCGAAGGGGTCCTAGGACCCCTTAAGACACACTTGAGGAT
This sequence comes from Chamaecyparis obtusa, assembly GCA_027943335.1. NCBI lineage: Eukaryota > Viridiplantae > Streptophyta > Pinopsida > Cupressales > Cupressaceae > Chamaecyparis > Chamaecyparis obtusa. The sequence goes on along the minus strand of BSBK01007841.1, from coordinate 75,673 downwards.
TCTAATGTGTTAAAAGGGGTTATGGGGACTTTTTAACCATCCTAATGCATGATAAGGCATACTAGGACCTCTAGGAAATCTGTATGACTACTTTTGACACATTGGAATGCTCAAGTGTGTCTTAAGGGGTCCTAGGACCCCTTAAGACACACTTGAGCATTCTAATGTTTCAAAAGGGCTCATGGGGACTTCCTAGGGGTCCTAATGCATGATAAGGCATACTAGGATGCCTAGGGAGTCCCCATGACCCATTGGAACACATTGTAATAGTCAAGTGTGTCCGAAGGGGTCCTAGGACCCCTTAAGACACACTTGAGCATTCCAATGTGTCAAAAGGGGTCATGGGGACTTGCTAGGGGTCCTAACATGTGATAAGGTGTACTAGGACCCCTACGGAGTCCCCATGACCCCTTTTGACACATTTGAATGCTCAAGTGTGTCCGAAGGGGTCCTAGGACCCCTTAAGACACACTTGAGCATTCCATGGTGTCAAACGGGGTCATAGGGACTTCCTAGGGGTCCTAACATGTGATAAGACTTACTAGGACCCCTAGCGAGTCCCCGTGACCCCTTTTGACACATTTGAATGCTCAAGTGTGTTTGAAGGGGTCCTAAGACCCCTTAAGACACACTTGAGTGTTCCAATGTGTCAAAAGGGGTCATGGGGACTTCCTAGGAGTCCTAACACATGATATGGCATATTAGGACCCCTAAGGAGTCTCCATGACCCCTTTTGACACATTTGAATGCTCAAGTGTGTTTGAAGGGGTCCCATGACCCTTTAAGACACACTTGAGCATTTCATGGTGTCAAAAGGGGTCATGGGGACTTCCTAGGGGTGCTAAGACATGATAAGGCATACTAGGATCCATAGGGAGTCCACATGACCCCTTTTCACACATTGGGAAGCTCAAGTGTGTTCAAAGGGGTCCTAGGACCCCTTAAGACACACTTGAGCATTCCAATGTGTCAAAAGGGGTCATGGGGATTTCCTAGGGGTCCTAAGGCATGATAAGGCATACTAGGATCCCTAAGGAGTCCCCATGACCCCTTTTGACACATTTGAATGCTCAAGTGGGTCCGAAGGGGTCCTAAGACCCCTTAAGATACACCTAAGCATTCCAATGTGTTAAAAGGGGTAATGGATACTTCCTAGGGGTCCTAACGCATGATAAAGCATACTAGGACCCTTAGGGAGTCCCCATGACCCCTTTTAACACATTTGAACACTCAAGTGTGTTCGAAGGGGTCCTAGGAAGTCCAAATTCTTTAATGCTTCTAGTGAATCCAAATTTAGTTCTGATAACTTAGATGAGATGTTAGTGAATAACTTCTTGCTAATGCTACTCTTCCACCAGATCCAAATTTCAACCCTTTGGTGCATCTACATGCTCAATCGTGAGCCCACAGGATTGGCCAAGAGAAAAATATGATTTTATATCAACTAATTACAAAATGTTCTATTGAGTAGAAAATATTGCAATGATCAAGAAGAAAATTGGCTATGGAAAATCTAGTTATGAATTTTGTTAAGAATGAAACTATTAAGGAATTGCATGAATCACAAACCATGAAAATAACCTTCTACAACAAAGAACATTCAAGATATAGAATTTATTAACTCTAAATTTAAATGTCTTATCAGCATTCATGGAAGAGATTTCATTAGCATCCATTGAATAAATTTCATTAACTTCAGACAAAATCTTCTAAAAAAATTCATTTACTTTAGCCAAAATCATTGAAGACGGACAAAAACAAAATCATATTACTCAGAATTGTTAGAGAAAGAAAATGAGATAAACCAAATTTATCAAATTTTTGGAATCCGTAGCTTCTCTCTGATCACAAAATGACAATCCATGGAGCCAAAATTAAGGTAAAAATTAAATTCTTTGAGTAAGTCATTCAGAAACGCATAGAATACTGTAATGCATGATGATTTGTAGAGAATTTATGACAGACTATGCTGTGCAAAAGCCCACAATCCCTGCCATATCTTAGAGTACTAATGAGAAGCAATGGTGAAAGTCTGAGACAGAGGCGGCACCAACATTGAAGCAGCAAGACATTCCTCATAATATTAGGGTGGCGCCATCGAAATGGCAAGGCTTTCCTTATAATGTCATGCCGTCGTTGATCTCTTCTTTAAATTTATTAATGCGGTTAGTTCTATAGCACTTGCATAATTTCCAGTACAATTTCTCATTTTACCAAACCCTTCCCTACTCTCCATAATCTTCGACCAGTTCAAAGATCCATCCAGTTATTCTTGTTTAACCTCCCAATGACTCTCTTGAGCTTTCGTATTATCAACAGGCATGGTACAATTGTTCGATGACTAGAATCTATTTCAAGAACCTTTGCAATTTAGCATTTTGGTTGAAAAAGTAGGGAAAGATACCATTTCACAGCCATAGGCAGTGGAAACAAAGTGATTCTCTTGCCCTCTGCTTCTATAATCCACCTCTAGTGAACTATTCTTCAAAGCCTCCATTTCTACGTAGCTAGGGTTTACGGTACCTATAAAAGGCACAAGTATGCCCCTGTAGGGACTCATGCTCATGCTCAGAATCATATTATTTTTATGCATTCTGTAACATTTAATACAAAGATTGAGCTAGCCACCTTTAAAGACCTAGAAGAAATGAAAAATAAAAATTAGGCCAAAAATGCATACTGCATTTATGTATGTAGTACCGTCAGCTTCAACAATCCTATCGGCTTCCTCTACTAAGGCATGAAGAACTTCATTAATGTTTTCTCTGGGAGGAAGATTATAATTTCCATATTTTTGCAAGCCCTAAAAAAAAAAAATTGTTATCACTCTCTACCTCTGCTCTCTCAATTTAGTCATCTCCCTCTCCACTACTCTCAACTTAGCCATCCTTACCTACTCTTTAATAGAGATTCTCCAAAATTTGTATACAAAGACATCCTATAGGAAAAAATGAAAAGTTTCCTAGAGAATATCCACAATTCATATACAAAAGCATCATATAGGAAAAATGACAAAAAATTAATAGCTAAAAGGTAAAATTTATCATTAACACCAGTAGTACCAAGGTCATACCCACTGTCAAATCCTGGCCTATGACATGCAAAAGGAGAAAAGAAAGTAAAATGAAAGGAAAATATGGATCAAATAGAGATGGTGCATCAAATTGGATCAATATCATAATAAATGTAGAAAATACTGTTATGGACAAAAATATTTGCATATTAATGGGAAAGAGTGGGAAGAGCTTCTTGGACCCATGATAGAAGTTATAGATAAGGAGGAAGAGCTAGGAAGGGGAAAGCAGAAAAGGAAAGAAGTAAGATATGTGTGTGAGCCTATGTTAGATGATGATGATGAGTACTCACCATCTGGTAGTAGCTCAAGTAGTGATAGAAGCTCTTTAGTGCACATGTACACTGACACAAAAAATTTAGATAGAGAAGTAACAAGTCCTGTGGAATTATCCACAGAGCAATGTGAAATGAAGCCTCAAATTGGTTCATTAGCAAGAAAATAATTTGGTCATGCACTTCATTCTAGCACCACAAATGTTTCTATTATAAATGCCTATTCATCAATGGCCTTGAATTTATAGGACTTGGGAAACCAGGTTACTCATGCAAGGCAGTCTCACTCCTCATTTTACAACAAAGGGCAGCCATTTATGGTGCAAGGTTTTAATTCAGCTAACAAATGGAGAGCTTCTCAAGGTATTGATCTCTTTCATAGAGAAGTTTTTGATTCATCTCAAGGTTCTCATTTAGGTGACCAACTCCTTCGAGGTCAACAAATAGACCCATTGATTTCCCAAATTGGTAAAAGGGTAGATGCAATTTTGGAAAGAGTATCCCAATTGAAGAGAAATGGAAATTCCAGTGAGCATAAAGTTAAATTGTAGATCCAATGGGTGTATCTCCTCCACTGACAAATATAACTGCTTCTAGAGACTTGAGTTTAAATGGAGACTGTCTGTTCCCAAACATGCCCCAGTCGAGTAGATGAACCAGATGTTGCTTGAGTAAAGAAGATAGTGGTTTATTAAATCATCTGCATTATCCCACTTGCTATTAGTTACTACTATTTGAGTGGCTTGCTAGCTACTTCTGTGCAAGATTCCTGTAATATATAATGTCCTCATGCAAGTACATGCCAATTTTTGTAAACATTTTCAGTTGTAAAGTGTTAGTGAAAAATATCAAAGAAAAGGTTCTTGCATGTGTTATTTAGACACATATCAATAAATTAGGAAACCATTTTTCTCCCATTACATGGCAGAAATGCCTAGATTCACTTTTTTCATATCAATAGGTAGCAAGATGAGGGAAGAAATATATTTGTGAAGAGGAAGTACAAATGTTACTGTCCAAAACCATTTGGAGAGTAATATTCTTCTCCTGGTTGTAATAAGAAACTCAAAATGCATAAGACACCAAATAGTTGGGGCATTTATTTCCTATGACCTATGTCAATTTCAGTTCAATTCCTAAGGATGATATTCTCAATGTGTAAAAATAAACTGATGTGTTATTTTAAAATGGTGTTGACTGAAATTTATGAACATATGTCAAATATCCATTTTTTCTAGAATTTGAAATAGAACTAGTGGCAATATAATCAAATTTGTGAATTTCACATCCACTCATTGGATGTTACTCAAAAGTACAACATAGTAATATTTTTGAACCGATAAACAATCTTAGTCTTACTTCAAACCTACTCCTGTGTATGTGGGTTCTTGGAGGTATCTACTAAACAATGTGTGGATCTGTAATGTCCCTATCCAAGACCTTACTCACTTTTCTTAAAACTCCTAATTAGAATTTGGATTTCTAATGCCTACTGTGATATTATTTAAGTTAGCCTTGCTCCTTACTGATTAATATTGTAATGAATTGGTTATCCTTCCCCTTCTCTCTCTCCTACTCTCTCCCCTTCCCCTTCTCTCTCTCTCCTACTCTATCCCCTTCCCATTCCCCCCCGCTCTCTCTCTCTCTCTCTCTCTCCTCTTCCCCTTCTCTCTCTATCCTACTCTCTCCCCTTCCCCCCTATGTCTCTATCTCTATCTCTATCTTTATCTCTTCCTCCCTCTCTCTCCCTCCCATACTCATATTCTCTCTCTCTCTCTCTCTCTCTCTCTCTCTCTCTCTCTCTCTCTCTCTCTCTCTCTCTCCCTCTATCTATCTATCTATCTATCTTGAGCTACCTCTCTCTCTCTCTCTCACCTTCTCACTATCTCTCTTCCTCTCTCAGCCCCTACCACCTTCTCACTCTCTCTCTTCTTCAATGGCCGCCCATGAATTTTTTAAATGGCTGATTAATTTCCTTTGCTTCTTTCAATGGCCATCTATGATATTTCTGCAATCTTCCAACCTTTCGTACATAGTCGTAAAATACATATTAATATATATTAAATAATATTTAAAATGTAAAATGTATATTATATAATATTATATATAATATATAATTCTAATATATAGTTTTTGATATTAATATATAATTAAATAATATTTAATGTAAAATATATATTATATAATATTTAAATATATAATATATAATCTAATATATAGTTTTTAATATTAATATATATTAAATAATATTTAATGTAAAATGTATATTATATAATATTTAATATATAATTGATATTATATAATATTTAATATATCTAATATATAGTTTTATATATATAATATATCATATGAAGGATGGAGAAATGGGAGGGAGAAAGTGGAGGGAAAGTGAAAATTCAAAATCCTACCGTCATATTCAGGTACCCGAAAATATCAGGTACCCGATTAGGCTTGGTATTGCTTTGTGCACCAAACCTACATGGTCAACTATTGAAATGTCTCAAATACGTGTTTTTCCCTTGTTTCTCTGAGTTCCAGACTTTGACAATGTCGCTGATAACTTTTTTTCACCCGAATTTGATAAAATGAAAAGGGTATCTTAATGAGATTATCAACTTTCTATTGATATAATTGCTATCAAATTTTGAATTCGGTAAGTAATTATTAGTTATTTTCTAATTGAGCTACCTCTAAAGTGCTGATTTATATACTAATTGAAAAATGACTATAACTTTTAGACGGTATAACATTTTTGAAATCTAAAAAATGCGTCACATTCTATGCTTCACCTACTATAAGGAAAAAAAATAAAATTGAATTTTGTAAAGTTTTGAATGAATTAAGGTGGTTAGACACGGGAGTTTTTTTAATCTAAAAATATTGTAGCAGAAAATTCATAATTAATTATTTTTTTGGAATAAAATTACAAAAAAATATGTGTCACATCCGGGCATGAGTCTACTACTTATATATAAAATCTTATAATAAAATATTGTCATTTGATTATGATTAAGGTTGTCAGACATACACCTACTTCTTATTTTTTTCCTAAAATTTTTGTACTGGTGCATTGAAATCTATACTTTTCACCAATCATACTAACTTTTTCTCAAAAAAGGCCTAGTAGTTTAGAAACTACATTCAATTTTCTACAGATTCTATTCTTACAAATTTTTGATATTAGGTTCATAGCTAGTTGAAATTTTCACGTCAAGTTGACTAACCCTAATTTGCTGATTTTTCATTGCCACTTAAGGGCATAGTTTGGCCCCTCATGATCTTGCACATACCCCATGGTTATATGTTATAATATTTATGTAATAAATGTAGTAAAGATGGTGCGGTGCATTATTGATATAGGCTCGATGGCTCTTGTCAATGTGCCAAACTGTCAATGTGGTGGTGGGTAGTGCGTGTTGAAGACTTTATAGACATAAAGCAACCCTGGATGACAATTTTGGTGTTGCCCAAATAGAAAAAAAGGTTGCTAATGTGTGTATATTTAATGTTTGTAATGTAAATACTATTCATTATATTATAAGAACTAATGTAGATTGGGCATCACAGGGAAATAATGGCTACAGATACTTTAGTTGAGTCGATGACAACTCAACTACATCTATCCGCCCATCTCCACTTATCTGCGATGAAGGATTTGAGTGTAAAACATGTCAGACTAGGGAAAATGCAAAAATTATATTTTTACGACACCTTCTCTATATTGTAATCACATATCTTTGTTGCAACCATATGTGGAGATGAGCTAAGTAATTAGTTAGTTTAGTATTTTCATATTGAACTAATATTTTAATGTGGATATGGTGTAACTTCTCTTTGCGTCAAGTGCACATATATATGGTTTCCATATTTTTTTACAATAATTCTTCATGTTTATGGATTAGGTGAGCCCCAATCTACTATCAGTCACATGATTTACCGTTAGTGTTTTCTTGGTTATTGCTTTGTAGAATTCTAACCTAGGTTTGTAGAGAAATTTTGAGGTTAACAGAGATATATCATGTATGAACTTATTTAATTAGTCACGTTTTGATCTTGACAAGTGTGGATCATTCAAGTAAGAATCAAAGGAGGTCATAGAAAGTAATAATAATTAATAAGATTTTTTTAAAAACTCATACAAAAGTTACCAGTTCAATGTACTTCATTGGTGTACTAACAAAAGCACAAAGTAGTCGTATGCTTTATGTATGCAGTGTCCACAGACAAAAACAAGATTCAAGGCATGAGAGAGTGTCAAAGACTCATCAGATTATAACATTGTATCTGCATTATGTAAATGAGGAATGCCTCATTCAAGTTGTAATTTCATATCTGCTAATGAGGAATACCTCATCCATTTAATTGTAATCTTATGTTTTGGGGCTAGACCGGAGGTTTTCTCCACCCGACTCTTTCCTACTGGTGCTCCTATTGAGCTAGGTTGGCAACATTTTGAAAAAAAAAATAATAAAATGAATGGCTTGTTTATAATGATGACTTGTGTATTTTGGAGTTTGTTATTTTATAAATTTGTATAGGAATTTATTTTTTATAAAAAAGTTATACAAAATGTTAAAATTTTTAAAAACTTATAAACATAATTTTATTTCAAAAGATTATAAAATTAACCTTGATAGAAAAATAAAATAAATATTCAAAAATGCCTACAAAATGTGAAAAACATAATTACATTTGAAAAAATCACAAAAAAGTTATACAAAATGTTAAAATTTTTAAAAACTTATAAACATAATTTTATTTCAAAATATTATAAAATTAATCTTGATATAAAATAAAATAAATATTCAAAAACACCTACAAAATTTGAAAAACATAATTACATTTGAAAAAATCACAAAACAGTTATACAAAATGTTTAAATTTTTAAAAATTTATAAACATAATTTTATTTCAAAATATTATAAAATTAACCTTGATAGAAAAATAAAATAAATATTAAAAAACACATAGAAAATGTAAAAAACATAATTACATTTGAAAAAATCCAAATTGTTTATATTCAAAGAAATTAAACAATAAAATAAATTCTTATTCAGTGCATATTCCAATTCCAGATTGTGGCACCCAAACATGGAAAATGCATCTTCTCAGTCATCTTCCGGGTGAACCAAATAGTTCCAACACATATTCTGGATATCATTTTGAGGATATGTATCTTCCAGAATTGCAGCATATTCTAGAATTAACTATATCCAGCATTTTGTATTCCATGTACCAAACGGTCCCTAAGAGTGTTACTCATAAGATGCTTATAATGAATTTGTGCAAAAATGTGTTAAATCATTTATTAATGGTTTGCAATGATTCTAGGAGAACAATATTTTGCCCTATTCCCTAGTGTTCTATTTTTATTCACAAAATAGGAAGGGAAGTGTGGATATTAGAATGTGACTATATGCATGTGTACATGGCATCCTATATAATTTAGTAAAATTAAATTGTTTCATATATGAGTATGATAATAGTTGACTAATGTTGGTTTCATAAGAGAAAGAAATATTATGTTATGACTAAAACATGTAATTTTGGGAAAGGCCCCAACCAGTATACACAATCAACAATGAAATCATTTAGCGATAGCTATACTAGAACAACACTATAACATTAATAGTTTCAAACAACAGAAATTAAAAAAAAAAATGATCTAAAACAATAAAAAAATCAATACCTTGGATAAATTAAAAGTTCACCAAAGTGATGAAAACATCTCATTCCTCATGTAATGATTTGAGGTTTTTGTCCTTGGAAACAATGTCATCCTTGTCAACATCTTTCATTATATTGATCTTGTTCCCTCTAGTTCTTGCACAAGGAACATCATATACTTGAGTAGAATGGAATTTATTTTTTCTTAAATCATCTTAATACTCTCAGGTGAGTTTCTAATCGATCATTTGCCTAAATCCACTAGTATGTGAGAGAGATTTCCAGTTATTGAAATAGAAACTCACCTCCACTCCTATCTTGATCATACCAGATCCAAATGGATAGTTCATACTTATTATAGATGCTTTAGGTGAAGGTCTTGGAGATGTATTGATGCAAGATGACAAAGTAGTGGCTTACGAGTCACAAAAATTGAAATAACATGAGATTAACTATGCATCACATGAGTTAGAGTTGTCTTCCATTGTCCATGCATTGATTAAATTAAGGGAAAGGAGAATAGAGTTGAAGATGCTCTTAGCAGGAGGAGACATATTACTGCTATCTCTACTTCTAGGACACATCTAAGAAAGCACGTGTTACAAAATATTCTAGGAGATGATAATTATGAGATGGTCAAATTAGCTTTGTACATTGATCCATCATAATATCATTTTGACAAATACACATTTGAGGATGATGGTATTATGAGATACCAGAATATGATTCATATTCCTGATCGAATAGGGTTGAGGGAAGTATTACTTGAGGAGATGCATTGCACTCTATTTTTTAGGACATCATAGGGTAAACAAGATGATTGTCGATTTGAGGCCACTATACTTTTGGTTAGGGCTTAAGTGTGATGTGACCTCTTATGTTGCCCAATGTTTATAATGCTAGCGAGTCAAGGCTAAGCATATCCACCCAACTGGACTTTTATACCCACATGATATTCCAGAATACAAATGGAAAGTCATCAGTATAGATTGTATCTAGGGTTTACCCATGACATGATGTAAACATGATGTCATTTTGGTTTTAGTTGATAAACTAACCAAAGTAGCTCACTTTATTCCACAAAGTTTGAGAGATGGATCATTGGCTTTAGCCAAGAAGTTTGTTCAGGAAACTTTTAGATTGCACCCGAGACTATTTTATCTGAAAGGGATACTCAGATGACATCAAGGTTTTGGACAACCTTGAATGCTTCCTTGGGTACATGATTAAACTTTAGGACAACCTATCATACTCAGATAGATGGGAAAATAGAGAGAGTAAATTAGGTGTTAGAGGATTTTCTTCAGATGTAGTGCATGGATCAGCAATACAAGTGGGAAGAGTATCTTCCCTTGGTAGATTTTATCTATAGTAAATCTTATCATGCTTCATTAGGAATAACACCATTTAAGGAATTGTATGGGCAGAAGTGTCACACTCCTATCAATTGGGATGGAGTTGAGGACAAGATCATTATTGGTCCTGATATGTTGAGAGAGGTGGAAGAATAAATGACACTTATTCGTGGTCAGCTGAAGGAAGCAGTTGATTGCCAAAAGAGTTATGCGGATAAGAAATACACTTTCAGATAGTTCCAGGAAGGGTACAAGGTATTTTTGCATGTTAGACCTCACAAGAGATCAATCTCTTTTGGCAAGTCTTCAAAGCTTACAACAAGTTATGTGGGGCCCTTTGATGTGTTGGAGGTTATCAACCCCATTGCTTATAGACTTTCTTTACCACCTTCTCTTTCCTAAATCCATAATGTGTTTCATGTTTATTTATTGAAAACCTATCATCCAGGTGCATCTCATATCTTAAATTGGCTTGCATTGTAGGTTCAGGATCCGGTGGTGGTGCTAGTGGAGCCTACATGCCTAATTGATTAGTATACCATTTAGGTGCATGACAGAGATATTTTGCAGTATAAGGTCTAGTGAGACCAATTCTCTATCGATAGTGTTACTTGGGAGAATGTTGAAGACATGCATAGATCATTTCCGTAATTATTTGCATAGACATTATATCTTTTGTTTCAGTTTTATTTATATTTTTTGTGAGTGATGTGCTTTCATAAGACATTGGGTCTATGTCTCTTCCTAGAAGGGAGGGATGCCATAACCCAATTTGATAAACTCCTATTATCTAGAACTTTTGGGACTTTTGGACTTTTTGTTGACTTGGTTAGGTACTTCATAACCCAAATCATCATGCTTCAAGTTTTATTAGACATGATAGTTGAAACTTAATGATTTATTTTGATTTATGATTGTATGCTATCATGTAGTTATGATGATGATTTAGCTAGTTGAATTCATTCATTTTGGTATTAATGATGTAAATATGCTATGAATAGAAGAATTTTACAAAATTAATTGATGAAATTAATTTTTGATTATGGTTTATGGACTAACCTATTGATGAGAATATCTAGTGGTTTGAGATGTTTTACAGGTTGATGACAGGGGTGTAGTTTAGGTAGAGGAGGTTAGCTCCTCAATAGTGGTGTGATCAGAAAATTTGGTTGTGCACACACCACTTAGATTTAATATGTTATTTTTTTTCTTGATTATGGTTTGAGAGAGAGAGAGAGAGAGAGAGAATATTTATTTAGATACATATATTATTCTTAATGAAGTTTATATTTTAGTTATGATATGAATATGACTTTGGTTTCTTTAAAAATAATAATAATAATAATAAATAAAACAATGTATATTTTTTTTAAAAGCGTTATTTTACTAATTTGATTTAGATTAATAATAAAGTATTGACATTCATATTCTTAAGAGAAGATAGTTTTTGAAAGAAATATTAATTAAAATGCTCCTTGTTTAAATTAGTGATTGAATTATAAAATATCCAGGCAAAAAAATGTAATGCAAAGATGAAGAGTCAAATTAGGAATAGAACAAATCATTAAGACTTCCTCTCCAACTCTGAGGTAAATTGAATGATAGTTAAACTAAAACTTTCCATGCTAAAATAAGGGAGTAAGCAACTCATTTATGGAATGTATGCAATCCCTATTTGTTGTTGTAGTGAGACACAACACTGTAAAGATTTAAAATAGAACATAAACATAAGATAAAATAGAATATAAATGCACATGCAATGAAGACATAGATTTATCATGGTTTGACAATTAGCCTACATGCACAATGAGAGCATAGAAATATATATTAATGTCACCAAAGAATGAGTTTACAATGAAATAGGGCAGAGATATAAAGAAGCCCAATCTGAGCAGTTGAAGGGACAAACAACCAACAACAAGACAAATGTTTGTCGGCCTTCCAAATCTTAACAAAATCCCACCGTAAGTCAATGGATATTTCAGCTGATCAGACATTCCCATCCTCTAAATGTTGATTTTATTTCAGCTTAACAAGGCCAAGAGAAGTTTTTGCACATTTGAACTTCTCTTTGGCTAGAACTTTGGTGAAAATATCTGCCGGATTGACCTTTGTGTCAATTTTAACAACCTTCAACCTGCCTTCTTCAACCATGTGCCACACAAAATGAGCATTAATGTCATGAATGTATTTTGAATGTCGTTGAGATGTATGATTACAAGCCATGAAAATGGCACTATGACTATCATAGAATAAAACATAATCATCTTGTTGATACTTCATATCACCAAGTAGACACTGCAACCAAATCATCTCCCAAGAACCTTCAAAAAGAGCCAAGTATTCAGCTTCAACAGAAGAAAGAGCAATAGAGTGTTGCAGCCTCGAGGCCTAGCTAATGGAATCTCTAGAAAACATGAAAGTATAATTGGTAGTAGACCTCCTTTTATCCAAATCTCTAGCAAGATTGAAATCTATGAATCCTTCCAAATATTCATTGTTTCCACCAAAACATAAAACATAATCTGAAGTGTGTTTTAAATATCTTAGTATCCATTTAACAACTTCCCAATGAAGCTTCCCAGGAAAGCTCATGAACCTACTTACTACTCCCACTGCATGGGCAATGTCAGGATGGGTGGAAACCATAGCATACATTATGCTACCAACTGCTGATTTATAAGGAATGTTGTCCATGAATTCCTTTTCCTCTTGTGTTTCTGGACACAATTTGCAAGATAACTAAAAATGAGAAGCAAAAGGAGTAGAGACTATCTTTGCATCAGTCATGCCAAATCTGTCCACAACTTTGTTAATGTAATCCTTTGAGACAAAGTAATTTCTTTCTTCTTTCTATCCCGTGTGATTGTCATACCAAGAATCTTCTTAGCTACCCCTAAGTCCTTCATGGAAAACTTGCTTTCTAATTTTGTTTTCAGCTCATCGACAATTCTAGAACTTGTACCAGCTACCAACATATCATCAACATATAGAAGAAGAATGAAAAATTCACCATTTGGAAGTTTCTTTTGCCATGAATGCTTCCTATCAACTTCATTTCTTTGCATGCTACAAGGGTTTAGGTCGACCAAACATAGGTGAGGGATTCCATCCTCCACTCACAAGTAGCAAGTAACACAATATTTTATGGTTTGATGGCATTTGTTAAAAAGATTGTAATGATTTGTGTTTATGGTTTCTTGTATGTTTGAATCATTTTATTTGTTTGTAATCAAGGGTTATAATCTATTTTCTTATCATACTATGAAATGATTACAAGGAATTTGATAGAAATGGAGTACATTGTTGAAAATATGATTTAATCTTCTACTTTAGTCATAAAATGTTGTTAATATGATTTAGAACAACAGAGAGGGGGGGTGAATCAGTTGTTCTCAGGCCCTAATGTATAAGAAACACTTAAAAACTTTACTTTAAATCAAATCAAGCAACCAAAACAAACTCGGTCATCACTGATTCAATAATAGAAACATATAACATTGTAGTCCACTACCCATCTATATCTAACTTGTAAAACATAGAAATGTTCACACCAAAACATTCACACAAGTATAAACACCAGGATTTATAGTAGAAACCCAATGTGAGAAAAACCACTTTGTAACATGCTACTATTATTTTCACTCTTCTGAAGTGAGCTCGGTTAAAAGCCAACCCTGTCAAAAGTTACAATACACATTGTCAGGTGTGACCCGGTTAAAGGATTTCAATCACCCTATTAAAAGTGAGCCTGGTCAAAGGACTTACATACACTCCATTATAATGCAACCTTTTTCAAAGGATTTAACTTATGACTATTAGGTCAACCTCGGTTAAAAGGATTTTGACTGTTACAATGGTTAGAAAGTAGCAGCAGTATTGATCTGAAAAACATACAACTCACTTTGCAAATATCAGATCAAATTCCGTACACAAATGTTGGTTTACTGACTTTGAAACTTTTCCATCTCCATCTCTGATCTGCTCGGAACTTTTCTTCAAGCGATCACCACACTTCACTTTCAGCCTTTTCTTCTTATACAGTCAATAAAACTTATCTTCTAGCATTCCGGTTTCACCCCATGCATCAACCTTACAAATCCAATGTTCAGGTTCCCTTAATACTTTCCTCAATTAGATTAACTTATCTTTTCTTGCTCAATCTTATTCGTAGATCTTAGGGTTAGGTTAGATTCATTGAATCTACCCACATTTTTTTCTTCGGCTCCTTTTCTAGAAACATCTCAAATCTCATAAAGATTTACAATAAAATATTTTACAGTGCATTAAATGCTTCCATACAATCAATAAATAAAGTCAACACATTTTACATAATCCAAGAATTCAACAATGTCGGCTCCAAAATTGAATTCTCTTCAAATATAAAATTGTTGATGCTCAGTCAATATTGTGATCATCCACTCGGTCTTCATGTAGAATGTTTGGTCATTACTAAAATTGTTTCCTCGGCATATATTGTCTTCCTCGGCAATTTACTGATACTCAGTCAACACTAGATTTTTTCTCGGCATTCACTAACTTGGTCGACACTAACATCACTCGGCTTAAACATGATTTATCCATTTTTGCTCGGTTAAGCCTACCAATTTAGTGTTCAATCTTACTAAGATAAACAATACATTATCTCATCATTGTGCAACATAGTCAAGTACACTTTGTAGTATCAAGATAACTCAACCTTTCCTTAGGCGCTATTGTTACCAACCTTGCCCCAATCCTTCACAACAATACAATAAATATAGTACTTTCCTAAGTAGCAACAATTTTACTAGTTAAGGTTTTGACATCAATGACAATACAACAATTGTTTCAATTGCAGTTTCCAACAATCTCCCTCTTTGGCATTGATGGCAACACCATATGATATCACCTGAATAACACATGGATTACCGACCAATCCAAAAATTTATTTGTCCTTCAGAGAAAATTTATAATATCCTTAGCTTCATTTTGATTTAGAATCTGTAAGCCATGCTTTTGTGACCATCAAAAGTATCAGATCTCCCTCTATCTTGATCTTTCATTTCAGTTCATCATCCATAACCTCAGTGTCATGTGTTATTATATCATCTCAGTTCATCTCCCTCTTTGACAATAATGCCAAAGAAGCAACATAAAACATACATCCAACAGATGTAGATAATATCTGTGCAGCTCAATGTTTCTCCCTCTGTCATCTTGCTTATGACTGATTCATTGTCTTTGCTCCTTCTTCACAACTCTAGGGCAGTCCTAAAGTGTGACAATCTTTTGCATCAATTTGTCAAATATTCTGTTGTAGCATATTTGATGCAGTGCTCCTAGCTTGACTAGGCAGCCTCAGTTAGGGGAAGGACCCCTAATTTTCTTCTCAAGTGCTCATGAGCTTCTCTAGGTAAAGCTTTAGTGAATATGTCTGCTATTTTTTCTTTTGTATTCACATACTCCAGTCGGATTTCTTTGTCTTGTACTAATTCTCTCAAGTAGTGATACTTGATTGCTATGTGTTTGGTCTTAGTATGCATCACTGGATTCTTAGAGATATTGATAGCACTTGTGTTGTCAAAGAAAATAACAACAGGTTTAGTGATTTCTTCCTTCATTCCTACCAACAATTGTTTTATCCATACCAGATTTGAATAGTTTACTGTAACAACATACTCGGCCTCGACAGTAGATTAGGAAATGCAATTTTGTTTCTTGCTTGTCCAGGAAACTAATCTCTATCCAAGAAAGAAAGCTCTGCCACTTGTACTCTTCCTATCATCTACATTTCCTACCCAATCAGCATCTGTATATACTCTTAGTTCAAATTTGTCATCCTTCTTGTAATATAGCCCATAGTCAGTAGTTCCTTTCAAATATCTCATAATTCTTTTCACAGCCATCATGTGTGTTTCCTTAGGATTGGCAAAAAATCTTGCCACAATCCCAATAGCTAATGCAATATCTGGTCTACTATGTACAACATACTGCAACTTACCAATCATGGATCTGTACAGAGTATGATTCATTTTGGCAGCATCATCATTCTTAGATAACTTTTGTCTAGTAACCATAGGAGTTCCTACCGGTCTAGAATCTTCCATCCCAAAAGTTTTTAATATTTCATTAACATACTTAGACTGTGTAATGAAAATTCCTTTCTTCATCTGATATACTTGTAAACCAACAAAGAATTTGATCTCACCAAACATGCTTATTTCAAATTCAATTTGCATTTCATTTGAAAATCTCTTACACAAATCATCTTGTCCACCAAAAATAATGTCATCAACAAAATTTTTTGCTAACAAGATACCTTTCCCTTCTTCATTTTTCATGTACAAATTGCTTGTGTCATTTGTCCTTGAAAATCCAATCTACATCAAATAGTTATGCAACCTCTCATACCATGCTCTGGGAGCTTGTTTCAATCCATATAATGCTTTGTTTAGTTTACATACCATGTGTCTTTTGTTTGAATCAATGAAACCTTCTAGTTGTTCTATGTAAACTTCTTCTTCCAGTATACTATTTAAAAATGCAGAATTGACATCCATTTGATATAATTTGAAATCTTTATAAGCAGCATATGCAAACAGAGTTCTTACTCCTTCCAGTCTAGCTATAGGGGCAAATGTCTTCCCATAATCTATTCCTTCTTCTTGTGCATAGCCTTTGCATACCATCCTAGCTTTGTTCCCAGTGATTTCACCATTTTCATTCATCTTATTTTGAAACACCCACTTTATTCCTATAACATTCTTATTTTTAGGTCTCAGCACTAGAGTCCAAGTATCATTCTTCTCAATCTGGTCAATCTCTTCATTCATTGCTTGTATCCAATCTTCATTTTCCAATGCTTCTCTTGTTGTCTTGGGTTCAAATTCACATAGTAGACATGTTGGATCCTTAGTTTTACTTATGGTCTGAATTCTAGCATTTCTGTCTCCAATTATCTGTTCAGGCTTGTGATTTCTTCTTATATATTTTGTCAAAATAGGTTCAGCTCTTGTTTCATCAGGTTCCTCAACAAGATTGTCAGATTCAGCCTCTGAATGCTCGGCAACCTCTTCCTGATAGTCGGCAGCATTATCCTGTCACTCGGCATGTTCATGTTCTTTCTTGGCACTATTTTCCTGATGCTCGACATCATCTATCTGTCACTCGGCATTGCTTACTCGAGACTCGGCATCAGGTGCAAGTCTGTTACTTGCCTTTTCTTCCTCTTCAATGTACACAAAAGATCTATAATCTTCTAGTTCTCTTTTACTGTCAGCTTCATTTCTTTTTGCATACTCATCAATTTTTACATTCACACTTTCCACAATTTTGTTAGTGTTATAGTTCAAACACTTATAAGCCTTACTCTTTGTGGAATACCCTAGGAATATGCCTTCTTCACTTTTAGCATCAAACTTTCCATTCCTAGTGTCTTTTAATATATAGCATTTGCTTCCAAAGATTCTAAATTATTTAACACTCGGTGCATGTCCATGCCATAATTCATAAGGTGTCAGATTTGTACCTTTTTTGATCTGTACTCGATTAAGAGTGTAGACAGCAGTGCTTATAGCTTCTTTCCAGTATTTTTGTGGCACATTCTTTTCAATCAACAATGTCCATGCACAATCCAAAATAGATCTGTTTCTTCTTTCTGCTATACCATTATGTGGAGGATTTCTAGGTGCAGACATCTGTCTTTTAATTCTTCTTTCATTGCAAAATAGATTGAATTCATTTGATGTAAATTCTCCACCATGGTCAGATCTAAGACATTTCAGGTTCCTACCTATCTCCTTCTCAACTTTAGCCAAATACCACTTAAAGAATTGAAAAGCTTTATATTTTTCTTTTAGAAACATTACATGCATCATCTTGGTATGATCATCAACAAACAAGATAAAGTATCTAGCACCATAGTAACTTTGTACACCCATAGGTCCACAAAGGTCAGTATGAACCAGATCTAAAATGTTTTCAGAAATAAAGGATTTGCTCTTAAAACTTGACTTTGTCATTTTTCCCAACTAACATTCTTTGGACATCACATTCTCAGGTTTCTTCAATCTAGGTAGACCTCTTTCTTTCTTCTTCTTACTTATCTCTACCAAATTGTCAAAATTAACATGACATAGCCTCTTGTGCCATAACCAAATATCATCGAGTTGTGAAATCATACATGTTTCTTCAAATAGGTCAAGATAGAATAAATTACCTCTAGTCTATTCTCCACTTCCAATCAGTTCTCCAGTGGCATCAAATATTTTAGCTTTCTTGTGATGATATTCTACTTGGTAACCAGTTTTGTTTAGCTGAGCAACACTTACCAAGTTATAATTAAGACCATCAACCCAATAAGCATTTTTATAAGATATCTTTTCAGTCAATTTAATCAAACCTTTTCCTCTAATAGGACATGGTGCATCATTACCAAATGTTACACTTTTACCTCTGTAATGATATAAAGTTTCAAACTTATCTTTGTCACCAATCATGTGATGTGAACAACTATTGTCAATAATCCATTTATCATTCTTGTTCACATAGGATATCAATGCAATTTTCTCATCCTCATTAGATTCATCTTTCATTGCAACATAGACTACCTCAATTTCAAAATCATCACTATCAGTGTTAGTTCTTTCTTCAGCAATGTAACAAGATTTCTTACCTTTTCCTTTGTAGTCTTTGTTCCTTCGATAGCTTCTGTCATCTCTTCTATCTTTGTGTTTTCTTTTCCTTTCATCATATTTATCCTTCCTATCAAGACATCTAGTAGCTATATGACCGACCTTATTACATGCAAAACATATGATAGGGAGTTTACCTTTATACTTTCCTTTTCCTCTTCTCAGTCTTCTAGCCATAAGAGCTTCTAGATTTTCAAGTTCTTCATCAGAATTGTCACTGTCACTTTCACTTTCACTTTCACTTTCATTGGTGCATCTTTCTTTTTCCTTCTTAGGCTTGTTCAAAACTAATTGTGACTTGAAAGTAGATTCAACATTACCAATACTTCCAATAGTGAAATTATCATAGTTAGAGAGTTCAAAAGCTGTCAGCTTACCAATCAAACCTTTCAAAGTAAGTGCATTTGTAGAGCTACATCTAGATTCTTGAATAGCTGATATCTTAATAGCATATATAGGACACAGAGTTCTTAGTACTTTCCCAATTATAGTTTCATCATCAATAACACCATTTGCTCCTCTAATAGCATTTACAACTTTTTTTATTCTACCACAATATTGTGCAATGTTTTCACCTTCTTGCATTCTCATTTCATCAAACTTACCTCTGAGACTCTCAGCCTTTGCTTTCAATACAAACAAGTCACCACCATAGATCTTTGCAAGAGTGTCCCACATCTCCTTAGTAGTTGTACAGTCCTTAATGTCCTCAAATTCTGGATAGCTTAGGGCAGACACAATTTCCAGCATTGCCTGGTTGTGTTCTTGCTTAGCTCTCATTTCTTTGAAAGTCAAGGGTGCAACAGGTGAGACATAGTCATTCTCAATATAGTACTTTGCAGAATCACCAATAATAGCTAGATGTAGCTTCATCAAGCTTTTCCATTTAGGAAAGTTCTCCTTATTCAGCTTCAGTACCTCCTTCTTATACATCCTGATCATTTGCTTCAAGTCCCTTTAAACTTGATTTCTGTAAACACCAATAAGTAACACAGCTCTGATACCAATTGTTAATATGATTTAGAACAACATAGAGGGGTAGTGAATCAGTTGTTCTCAGGTCCTGATGTATAAGACAAACTTTAAATCTTTACTTTAAATCAGATCAAGCAACCAAAACAAACTCGGTCATCACTGATTCAATAATAGAAACATATAACATTGTAGTCCACTACCCAGTTGTATCTAACTTGTAAAACATAGAAATGTTCACACCAAAAAATTCACACAAATATAAACACCAGGATTTATAGTGGAAACCCAATGTGGGAAAAACCACTTTGTAAAATGCTACTATTATTTTCACTCTTCTAAAGTGAGCTCTGTTAAAAGCCAACCTTGTCAAAGGTTACAATACACACTGTCAAGTGTGACCCGATTAAAGGATTTCAATCACCCTGTTAAAAGTGAGCCTGGTTAAAGGACTTACATACACTCCATTAGAATGCAACCTTGTTCAAAGGATTTAACTTATGACTATTAGGTCAACCTCAGTTAAAAGGATGTTGACTGTTACAATGGTTAGAAAGTAGAAACAATATTGATCTGAAAAACATACAACTCACTTTGCAAATATCAGATCCAATTTCGTACACAAATGCTGGTTTACTAACTTTGAAACTTTTCCATCTCCATCTCTGATTTGCTCGAAACTTTTCTTCAAGTGATCGCCACACTTCACTTTCAGCCTTTTCTGCTTATACAGTCAATAAAACTTATCTTCTAGCATTCCAGTTTCACCCCATGCATCAACCTTACAAATCCAATGTTTAGGTTCCCTTAATACTTTCCTCAATTAGGTTAACTTATCTTTTGTCACTCAATCTTATTCATAGATATTAGGGTTAGGTCAGATTCATTGAATCTACCCACATTTTGTTCTTCAGCTCCTTTTCTAGAAACATCTCAAAACTCATAAAGATTTACAATAAAATGTTTTACAGTGCATTAAATGCTTCCATACAATCAATAAATAAAGTCAACACATTTTACATAATCCAATAATTCAACAATGTCGGCTCCAAAATTGAATTCTCTTCAAATATAAAATTGATGATGCTCGGTCAATACTGTGATCATCCACTTAGTCTTCATGTAGAACGCGCGGTCGTTACTAAAACTATTTCCTTGGCATACACTGTATTCCTCGGCAATTTACTGATACTCGGTCGACACTAGATTTTTTCTCGGCATTCACTAACTCGGTCGACACTAACATTACTCGGCTTAAACATGATTTATCTATTTTTTCTTGGTTAAGCCTACCAGTTTAGTCTTCAATCTTACTAAGATAAACAATACATTATCTCATCATTGTGCAACATAGTCAAGTACACTTTGTAGTATCAAGATAACTCAACCTTTCCTTAGGTGCTATTGTTATCAACCTTGCCCCAATCCTTTACAACAATACAATAAATGGGTATGTGCAAGATCATGAGAGGCCAAACTATGCCCTTAAGTGGCAATGAAATATCAGACAATCAGGATTAGTCAACTTGGCGTGAAAAAATGAACTAGCTATCAATCTAATATCAAAAAGTTGTAAGAATATAATTTGTAGGAAATTGAATGTAGTTTCTAAACTCCTAAGCCTTTTCTAAAAAAAAATTAATATGATTGGTAAAAAGTATAGATTGCAATGTAGCACTACAAACATTTCAGCAAAAAAATAAGAAGTACATGTATGTCTGACCACCCTAATCAAAAGCAAATGATAATATTTTTTTATAATATTCTATATATAAGTAGCTGACTCATGCCTGGATGTGACACATAGTTTTTGGTATTTTTATTCCAAACAGATAATTAATTATGATTTTTTTGGTATAGCACTTTCAGAATTTAAAAACTCTCGTGTCTGACCACCTTAACTCATTGAAAACTTATCATAATTCAATTTTTTTTAATTTTTTCTTATACTAGATGAAGCATAGAATGTGACGCATCTTTCAGATTTCAAAAATGTTATACCGTTTGAAAGATATAGTCATTTTTCAATCAGTATCTAAATCAGCACTTTAGAGGTAGCTCGATTAGAAAATAACTAATAATTACTTAACGAATTCAAAATTTGACAGCAATTATATTGATAGAAAGCTGATAATCTCCTTAAGATACCCTTTTCGTTTTATCAAATTCGGGTGAAAAAAAAGTCGTCAGCTACATCATTGAAGTTTGGAACTGAGAGAAACAGAAGAAAAACACATTTTTGTGACACTTGAAGAGTTGACCAGGTAGGTTTGGTGCACAGACCAATACCGAGCCTGATCGGGTACCCGATATTTTCAGGTACCTGAATTTGGTGGAAGAATTTCAAATTTTTGCTTTGCCTCCACTTTCTCTAATTTCTAATTTCAAAATTTGGTTCCACTTTATCAATTATAGTTATATATTTGATATATATTTGATAGTTATTAGTTATATATTAAATATTATATAATATCAATTATATATTAATTGTTATATATTAGTTATATATTAAATATTATTTAATATGAATTATATATTAAATGTTATATTTAATATTATTTAATATATATTAATATTAAAAACTATATATTAGATTATTATATATTATATACAATATACAATATTATATATTAAATATTATATAATATACATTTTACATTTTAAATATTATTTAATATGATTCAGAGCACGAGCATGAGTCCCTACAATGGCATAGTAGTGCCTTTTATAGGTGCCAAAAACCCTAGCTACGCAGAAATGGAGGCTTTGAAGAATAGTTCACTGGAGGCGGATTATAGAAGCAGAGGGCAAGAGAATCACTCTATTTCCACCACTTGTGGCTATGAAATGGTATCTTTCCCTACTTTTTCAACCGAAATGCTAAATTGTAAAGGTTCTCGAAATAGATTCTAGTCGTGCCAGACAATTGTACCACGCCTATTGATAATCCAGTAGCTGAACAGAGTCATCGGGAGGTTAAACAAGAACAACCTGATGGATCTTTGAACCGGTCGAAGATTATGGAGAGTGGGGAAGGGTTTGGTAAAATGAGCAGTTGTACTAGAAATGATGCACTTGCCGTAGAATTGACCGCATTAATAAATTTAAAGAAGAGATCAGTGGCGACACGACATTATGAGGAAAGCCTTGTCGTTTCGATGGTGCCCCCCCCCCCCGCGATATTATGAAGAATGTCTTACCTCTTCAATGCTGGCACCACCTCTGTCTCAGACTTTCGCCATTGCTTCTCATCAGCACTCTGAAATATGGCAGGGATTGCGGGCACATTATTACCCCTAGGGATTGGGATTGAGATATCACATGTTATGACCCGTAGGGAGTCGCCATGACACCTTATGACACATTGGAACACTCAAATGTGTCTTAAGAGGTCTTAGGACCCCTTCAAACACACTTGAACATTCCAATGTGTCAAAAGGGGTCATTGGGACTCCCTAGGGGTTCTATTATGTCTTATCGCGCGTTAGGACCCCTAGGGAGTCCCCATGACCGCTTTTGACACATTGGAATGCTCAAGTGTGTCTTAAGGGGTCCTACGACCCCTTAAGACACACTTGAGCATTCCAATGTGTCAAAAGTGGTCATGGGGACTCCCTAGGGGTCCTAGTATGTCTTATCACACGTTAAGATCCATAGGGAGTCCCCATGACCCCTTATGACACATTGGAACACTCAAGTATGTCTTAAGGGGTCCTACGACCCCTTAAGACACACTTGAGCATTCCAATGTGTCAAAAGGGGTCATTGGGACTCCCTAGGGGTCCTAGTATGCCTTATCATGCGTTAGGACCCCTAGAGAGTCCTCATGACCCCTTTTGACACATTGGAATGCTCAAGTGTGTCTTAAAGGGTCCTAGGACCCCTTAAGACACACTTGAGCATTCCAATATGTCAAAAGGGGTCATTGGGACTCCCTAGGGGTCCTAGTATGCCTTATCACGTGTTAGGACCACTAGAGAGTCCTCATGACCCCTTTTGACACATTAGAATGCTCAAGTGTGTCTTAAAGGGTCCTATGACCCCTTAAGACACACTTGAACATTCCAATGTGTCAAAAGGGGTCATTGGGACTCCCTAGGGGTCCCAGTATGCCTTATCATGCATTAAAATCTATAAAGAGTCCCCATGAACCCTTTTGACACATTGCAATGTTGTAGTGTGTGTTAAGGGGTCTTAGGACCCCTTAAGACACAATTGAGCATTCCAATGTGTCAAAAGGGATCATGGGAACACCCTAGGTGTTCTAATGCATGATAAGACATACTAGGACCCCTAGGCAGTCCCCATGACCCCTTTTGACACATTAGAATGTTCAAGTGTGTCTTAATGGGTATTAGGACCCCTTAAGACACACTTGAGCATTCTACTGCATCAAAAGGGGTCATGGGGACTCCCTAGGTGTCCTAATGCACCTTATCATGCATTAGGACATCCAGGGAGTCCCCATGACCCCTTTTGATGCATTAGAATGCTCAAGTGTGTCTTAAGGGGTCCTAATACCCCTTAAGACACACTTGAACATGCCAATGTGTCAAAATGGGTCATGGAGACTCTCTAGGGGTCCTAACGTGTGATAAGGCGTACTAGGACCCCTAGGGAGTCCCCATGACCCCTTTTGACACATTAGAATCACTAATACATTTGGGGGCATTTTGTGACGGCTATGTGTCGCAATTGCGACAGCTATGTGTCGCAATAGCAACACCCATAGACGTCGCTATTTTTTAGTCGCAAATTGCGACGTCTATGGGTAGCCGTCGCAATTGCGACACATATCCCGTCGCAATGTGACTAAGATTTGTTAGCGCCATGGGCGTCGCCCCCCCGCCGCATGGCTTCGGAGGGCCATCGCAATCGCGACGGGCCTCCCAAGCAATTGCGACGGGCACCTGCATCGCATTACGACGGGTTGCCGTCGCAATTGCGATGCCCGTGGGTGGATTAAAAAAAAATAAATTATTTAATACATTGCTAATGAACCACATTAATGCTTTTTTCTTTCAACAAATGAGGACAGCCACTTTAAAGACAACATGATAATGTACACTCACTGTAAGGACAGTCACAAATGAGGACATCTCACAGTGACTGTCCCTAGTGTAATTGCCACTTGAATGTATTGCTATTCAGCCACATTAATGCTTTTATTCTTCAACAAATGAGGATAGTCACTCTAAAGACAACATGATAATGTACACTCACAGTGAGTGTACATTATCATGTTGTCTTTACAGTGACTATCGTCATTTTTTGAAGAAGAAAAGCATTAATGTGGCTGAATAGCAATACATTCAAGTGGCAATTACACTAGGGACAGTCACTGTGAGATGTCCTCATTTGTGACTGTCCTTACAGTGAGTGTACATTATCATGTTGTCTTTACAGTGAGTGTACATTATCATGTTGTCTTTACAGTGTCAATATATGCATTATTACTTAAACTGAAGAGTACTCTAAATAATATGTCATTGTGGAGTTCTGATTGCTTCCAATTTGATATACGCTTGTTCTACTTATGTATCCAGCATCATGTAAGAAAAGTTGATGCTTTTAAAATAGATTCATTTAGCCATGAAATGCCTGTGCATGTTACATACAAGATTCCAAGGCCCAAAACTAATTGCTCATTATAATTCATGTACAGAATGATAATCAACCACAACGAGGCATGTGTAGGCGCTGCTTAGATTTTGAGGCATCAGAAGCTCGTAGAAGAAACTTGACCAATGGCTCATGGAATGCAACAAACTTATTGCCTAAAACAGGAGCATTGGTAACCACAGATGATGGTTTTGAAAAGAACACTTCACCATCAATGTCATGTGAGGGAACTGCAATTTCTGATGGCAAGCAACTTGTAGTATATAAGAGAGATGCAGGTACAGATGCTGGGAATACATTGCTAATGAACCACATTAATGCTTTTTTCCTTCAACAAATGAGGATAGTCACTATAAAGACAACATGATAATGTACACTCACTGTAAGGATAGTCACAAATGAGGACATCTCACAGTGACTGTCCCTTGTGTAATTGCCACTTGAATGTATTGCTATTCAGCCACATTAATGCTTTTCTTCTTCAACAAATGAGGATAGTCACTCTAAAGACAACATGATAATGTACACAGGCTGTAAGTGTACATTATCATGTTGTCTTTACAATGACTGTCCTCCTTCAAGTGGCAATTACACAAGGGACAGTCACTGTAAAGGCAACATGATAATGTAGAGAAACGTTGTCATTTGTATTTTCAATAGTGCCGAGAGAGATTCCCTCCGTGAAATCACAGCTACAATTTCTAAGTACGTTGGGTTTATTTTTCTTTTGTCATTATTATGTAATTTGGTATTCAGCTGTTACAGAGCTAAAATACCCAGAAATGAGGACATATCTGTGTTGAATTTATTGTTAGCGGCTTTGGTTATTTAGAAGTTTAATTTTATTTGTTCATCTTTCAAGCACAAACGTTTTGTGGACCGTAACATCTTCATTGTTTCAGGTATGCAATGAAACAGCCGTAACTTGCAACTACCTTCACGGTACTCGTGTACATTATCATGTTGTCTTTACAGTGACTGTCCTCATTCAAGTGGCAATTACACAAGGGACAGTCACTGTGAGATGTCCTCATTTGTGACAAGGACAGTCACACATGAGGACATCTCACAGTGACTGTCCCTTGTGTAATTTCCACTTGAATGTATTGCTATTCAACCACATTTATGGGCCCCTTTGGACCACAGCACACAGTAGCATCTACAAAGAAGAATATCCCAGGTGTAACAAGTTGTAAGAATATACCAACAGTTCTAAGAAGTTCCCTAGCACATAGTAGCATCTACAGAGAAGAATATACAACATGAGGGCAGCCACTGTAAAGACAACATGATAATGTACACTCATTGTATGTGTACATTATCATGTTGTCTTTACAGTGACTGTCCTCATTCAAGTGGAAATTACACAAGGGATAGTCACTGTGAGATGTCCTCATTTGTGACAAGGACAGTCACACATGAGGACATCTCATAGTGACTGTCCCTTGTGTAATTGCCACTTGAATGTATTGCTATTCAACCACATTTATGGGCCCGTTTGGACCGCGGCACATAGTAGCATCTACAGAGAAGAATATCCCAGGTGTAACAAGTTGTAAGAATATACCAACAGTTCTAAGAAGTTCCCTAGCACATAGTAGCATCTATAGAGAAGAATATGGGTCAATGAGGTTGACTTCAAAGCCATGCAATCTAATGGTAATAGTAATATCATAATTTGACATACTATCAGAAATACTTCCTAAATAGACTATTCAATCTTATAAGAGATGGATTCATGAGAACTATTATTTATGAAATATGAGTCAATGACTTTAATTAAAAAAATTACACAATCTAATTCTTGTAAAAATATCAAAATTTGACACATTGAAAATACCTTCCAAAAGTATCGTTAATTGATTAATATGAATCACTACTCATGAAATATAATTTTATAAACCTAATCTAAAAACTACACAATAAAAATCTTAATAGCAATATTGTAAGAAACTATTCCCAAAAGCAAGCCTAACAAAATTTGATGAAAATAATTTTTGTTTCACTCAACTTTGACATTCACAACTTCCTCTTTTATTATAATAAGAAAAAAAATGTCTTTTTAGATATACCTCATGAACCATACTCGAATAATCTATCATTTTTCTTCTCAAAAACATATTTGCAGAGCCTGCTTCTTTTACTTGTTTGTACTTTTATCTCTCTGATGGAAAGGGTTCCTTCAGGACACATTTTTCCAAGTTCACTGCTTGAGATATTTGAGGAGGGTTCCCCTGCTTGAGTATCCATCCAACCCATATTCGAGTAGTTCTACAATTGCACAGTCTAAATTAATAATACTGACAATTGAATGACGAATGATGATACATAGAATTGATATAAACTAATCCTAAAAACACTAAAACATTATTAATATATTTATATTTCATAAATAAAATTGATATAAAAGATCTGGAAAGATACATTAAAAAATAGAAAAACAGTAATTTATAATAGAAGGAAACTTAAATTGCTATTTAAAAAAAAAACAAGAGTCTTAAATCTTATCATTTTGTTTCATTATCATCCATAAGTACACACCTCTAGCATAATAATTATATTTTACCACCCATAAAATGAAAAAAAGATTTTCACAAGAGAAATTGAAGCTAGATTATAAAAATGAACCATCTTATTGGAAACTGGAACTGTTATCATACCCAAAAGGACTACAAAATTTCACCTTATCATACCTAGATTGTTGCTTTGCCTGGCGGAGGGAAATTTGATCAGTAAAATTGACACAGAGTATGTTGTCTCCATTGTCATGCTGGATAACAAAACACCAATTTTAATGGGCATGTACTGTCCCTTGTGTAATTGCCACTTGAATGCATTGCTATTTGATGCAGGGGCATCCCTAATGCAAGCCAAAGACACCATGATTGAAGGAAGTTGCCATGAAGCCAAGGAGTCAAATCCTATCAATTGGAACATAAGATTTTCACCTTGGAGCTTTGAAGGATTGACTGGTGAAAGGTCCTTTTGATTGACAAATCAGAGTCTTTTTGAATGAAAAATCAGAGTCTTTTTGAATGACAATAAATTAGAATAGGAGTTTTAGATGTTTTCTTGGTTTGTAATAAATATTAAGGATTGATTTTATCTCCTTATAAACATCCACTTGTTGGACACAAGACCCCTTGGTGACTTATAAACCTTGGGCATCTTTTGAGTCCTTGGATGAAATGAGCATAGTAAGTGTTTATTAGGTGTCTTTTAGATGTTGTTAAGAAGTTTGAAGGTCCAAAATAACTTTAATAAGGTTCCTAAAGTTTCACAACACATTTTTAACCTTCTCGGCAAAGTTGTTTGCAAAGTTGTAATGCAACTTTAAAAGTTGCTTAGCAAAGTTGACATTTGTTGGATAAACTGTTCTAACCACCTAGATGGTTGAACCAACATTTGGAGAGCCTATTTTAGGCTTCAAATGGTTGAAGACAGACAAAGAACCAGTATTGTAATCATTTTGCTTTCATAAAAAATAAAAATAACCCTGTTTTAGTGCATTTCTGGTGAAAAATGAACTCTGTACGGCTGTACGGATGGTGGTTGGATGATAAAATTTGCTTGGAAGTTGTAATAGTGACATCTGATGCTTTGGAAGTTGGTTTGATTGATTCTCTTTGTTTTATATCTAAGTTATTTCAAATTTTCTGTGCATTGTTTACAAACCCTCATTTTCAGGGTTTGACTGATGTAAAGACCTTAACTCACATTTCAACCATTGGAATTCCTTCTTCCTTGGTGGAATGAGAGTTAAGGATGTATATTTGTATATTCTAAAAGCCCTGACTACTCTGCATCACTATTGAACCACATTAATGCTTTTTTCCTTCAACAAATGAGGATAGTCACTGTAAAGACAACATGATAATGTACACTCACTGTAAGGATAGTCACAAATGAGGAAATCTCAGAGTGATTATCCCTTGTGTAATTGCCACTTGAATACATTGCTATTGAACCACATTAATGCTTTTTTCCTTCAAGTGGCAATTACACAAGGGACAGTCACTGTGAGATGTCCTCATTTGTGACAAGGATAGTCACACATGAGGACATCTCACAGTGACTGTCCCTTGTGTAATTGCCACTTGAATGTATTGCTATTCAACCACATTTATGGGCTTGTTTGGACCACGGCACACAATAGCATCTACAGAGAAGAATATCCCAGGTGTAACAAGTTGTAAGAATATACCAACAGTTCTAAGAAGTTCCCTAGCACATAGTAGCATCTACAGAGAAGAATATACAACATGAGGGCAGCCACTGTAAAGACAACATGATAATGTACACTCATTGTATGTGTACATTATCATGTTGTCTTTACAGTGACTGTCCTCATTCAAGTGGCAATTACAGAAGGGACAGTCATTGTGAGATGTCCTCATTTGTGACAAGGATAGTCACACATGAGGACATCTCACAGTGATCGATTGTCCCTTGTGTAATTGCCACTTGAATGTATTGCTATTGAACCACATTAATTCTTTTCTTCTTCAACAAATGAGGACAGTCACTCTAAAGACAACATGATAATGTACACTCATTGTAAGGACAGTCACAAATGAGGACATCTCACAGTGACTGTCCCTTGTGTAATTGCCACTTGAATTACACAAGGGACAGTCATTGTGAGATGTCCTCATTTGTGACAAGGATAGTCACACATGAGGACATCTCACAGTGATCGATTGTCCCTTGTGTAATTGCCACTTGAATGTATTGCTATTGAACCACATTAATTCTTTTCTTCTTCAACAAATGAGGACAGTCACTCTAAAGACAACATGATAATGTACACTCACTGTAAGGACAGTCACAAATGAGGACATCTCACAGTGACTGTCCCTTGTGTGATTTCCACTTGAATGTATTGCTATTCAGCCACATTAATGCTTTTCTTCTTCAACAAATGAGGATAGTCACTCTAAAGACAACATGATAATGTACACTCACTGTAAGTGTACATTATCATGTTGTCTTTACAGTGACTGTCCTCCTTCAAGTGGCAATTACACAAGGGATTTGTGTTTTCATTTGTGTTTTCAACAGCGTCGTAACCCTCCGTGAAATCACATTGGGATATAAGGGCAAAACAAACAAGAACGTTGTCATTTGTATTTTCAATAGCACCGAGAGAGATAAACAAACTTAAAACTCAAACTTAAGAAAGATGAAGGCAATGCTTCAAAAGGCCGATGCCCTAAATACGGGAAAACACAATACCACCATTAAACGATGCCCTAGTCACTGTATCAATGCTGCCAGCTCCGTATCAGTATGCTGACTGCTCACTTTCATCCTGTGATAAAGGTAACTTGATTAATCATACTTGAAATGGCAGCATACGAACTAAAGCTGATGAACATTTATAAACTAAAAGTTTAAAACTACAGATTACAAATGTAGTAGTTTCATACGAAAAGAACTTGATGTCTGAAATTTACCATTAGAAGTATCCAAAGGAATACCACAGTACTGTTGAACTTGGAGAATCGGAGATGATCTACACAGCAAGGTTCAACAGCTATAAGGACTGTTACACCATCTTTAGCATTTGAATACATTTTCTCCTTGGCTTTTGGTGGATCCTCAAAGACCCCCAATGACGTTTTCCCTACAATTATCAATTGTTTGTCAGTATGAGATATTAATAAATAAACATTAATCACAATATTAGGCAAACAATGTTCTTGATGTCTGAATCTAAATCACAAAAAGCTCTAATAAAGCAGTTCTCAGTTTCACATTAAACTAAGTTTCAATTTCAAATGGTTGTAATAATTTTTGCAAGTTATAAGTAGCTGGTTACAGTATATGACATAAAAAGAAAAAAAATCATTTCTATTCTTTTCTTCTTTTTCTCTTTCAACGAAGCTTTTGCACCACACAAATGCATACCAAGAATTTCTCAGGAGGTTTCAAGACCATTGCATACCAAACTTCTTCTCTGTAGATGCTACTGTGTGTCGTGGTCCAAACGGGTCCAAATAGACCTAGTGACTCTAGTAGGTCTCCAAAACCTGTTCTGCAGCAATAACTCTTCAATTTGACAAAGGACCTTATGAACTTATATGTTTTTGGAGTACCCTTTTTGATGTTCTAACAATCCTCCAACTCCCAGACCCTGACTCCACTCCTGCATATCAATGTCCTTATTGAGTCCGCAGACCTAATGCATGCCTTTGGGTGTGGGTTCCAAAACAAGGCATTGAAAATGGGTGCATGAAACCAAGATCAGAGTTTGAAGATGTCCACCATGCTCTAAAGATCTAGATTCAACAAGGTTTGAGGTCCTTTACTTGCCA
This sequence comes from Chamaecyparis obtusa, assembly GCA_027943335.1. NCBI lineage: Eukaryota > Viridiplantae > Streptophyta > Pinopsida > Cupressales > Cupressaceae > Chamaecyparis > Chamaecyparis obtusa. Next base: position 43,717 of record BSBK01007841.1, on the reverse strand, counting down.
CTACCCTCTGATCTTGCATAATCCATCAACTCCTAGTCAAGAACATTGAGATTCTTGACCTAGGGCTTGCTCTTGAAATTCTCTGGCTTAGTATCCTGTTCCAAAGCTTTTAAAATATGAAAATAAACCCCCTTAACTTGCATTTTACAAAGAACAGAGGATATCCTATGGTTTATTTGCAAGTTAAGGCCATTTGAATGCAATAACCCAAAAAATGAGGGTTTGACAGAACAACAGATAAGAAAAAGGAATAACTTTGATATAAGGTATCTTGAATCTACCAAATAAACTCTCAAAGCATAAGATATAAATACTCTAACTTCCACACTGGTCTGCCCTCCCTTTCACATCCGTACACTGTACAGTGCTTGAAGGAAATGCACAGAAAAGGCTCTGAAATAGTGGCTCTATCTGACAGAGAGTCCATGCTAGGCTTCATGACTAACCTAGAGTACATTCCTTGTTATGGAGGAAGTTTGAATGGTGAAGAACTTATGGAATGGATAGAGGACCTAGATAACCATTTTGACTACAAGTATCTTATTAATAACCATTTTTACTACAAGTATCTTATGGATAGAGGACCTTGATAACCATTTTGACTCATTTAGTATCTTATTGAGCTTCACTTTGTTTCGAGAATATAGTTTAATATTCTCTACTAAACAGGGCCAACCATGTGAAGGTGGAAGCTCATTTGGCCCCACCCCCCTCCCCCTAACATCACTCTACATTCCCCGTTAACATCTAACATTCATTCATTCTTTCAATTATTAATAAAATGTAACATTCAATCAATATCACATGATAACATTCATTAACACATTAGATTCCTTAACACGCAACATTCATCAATATGAAAATAAACACATAATTCATGAACATTCATTAGCACATAATTAAACTCATTGAGACATAAAATTCAGTCATTATCAATTAAGGTATTTAGATGACAATCATTTCTTTTTTCTCTTTCTAATTTTTTTTTCTATGTAAGCTCTAAGAGGAGCATCAGTGTTATCATCAATACCCCCCTCATCAGTTGTTTTGTTCTCTGTTCTTGATGATCTCAAATTCCTATGCTGCTGCAAAGGGGGGTCCTCTACAATAACAAATAAAAGAGTTAAATTTAAAATATTTAATTATAATTGTTACAAGTATTTAATTATTTTAAAGAACATAACTGTGGTGCTCTTTAATTACCTGATCTGGCCACATCATTTTGTCTAGACTCAACCTCAACATGCTCATGAGCACTGACCCCTCGATCCTCTACAGTTGCTATACAAAATGTTACATTAATCCAAACACCAATTGTAATTACATATAAAAATTTTAATAGCAAATGTATACCTCCACCACTAGGATGCACATCATGCGAACCTTCATTATGCATAGATTGTGTAGAAGGATTGTCAGGCTGCATTCCAATATCCTACACATTGTTATCATTGCTTTCTTAAAATAGATATACTCACTTTATATTAGAACTTAACATCAAATAGACTAATTGGTAAAGTATTCAATTTGAAATAAATTTCATTTAGCTTATTTACCTGTGGCTCAGATGCATCATTATTTGAACCTTGCACACTGATTTCAGCTCGTAGCCGTTCAGCCACAGCTCTATAGCCTTGTTGGAAGCCAATTCTCTTGTCCTCTTCTGTGAGGCATCTATTGAACTCTGACCCCTACATTTTTTCTTGGTATGGTGAATTTTACTTGCATTGTTTGATCAAAAAAAATTTCCTTGCAATATATAAAAAAATTGATACAAGTTTTCATTTACTAATACTTACAACTCGTGCTTGAAGTTTGGAAAAACCACCAGAGCCGAGCTTGTGTGTCCCGTGCTTTTCTAATCTTGCCTTTGTTGCCTTTGATGTGTCAGGCAATCTATGAAAAGTTTGAAATATGTTAGAGACCAGTACAGGAAAAATTTAGAGGTTAATTAGTACATAATTACATTCTCAAAAGTATCACATACCTTGCTCTACTCTCTACTGGCGTAATTCCTTTTTTCATGTCAGCTTTATACTTTCCATCCAAAATCAAACCCTGCCACTCAGCCTCAAGAACACAGGGCGGACGCTCGTGCCTTGGGTTAACCTCTAAATATTTCCTGTACTGGTCCCTAATATACTTCAAACATAAACCAGCTCTTTCAAGGAGCTTGTTTCTCTCGAATGCACGAGGTCTAAAAAGCTGGGTCATACTATGTACAAGATCATCCTTCAACTTTTTATCTTGGTTATTCCACCTTTTAAGTAAAAAAAAACATGTTAGACTCATAAATGAAGAGAAGCTACCTTTAATATAGTTCAAGAAATTGATGAAAAGGAAAACTATTCTAGCAATGATATGAAATCAAAATAGTGGTTTGGGGTTTTAGTTAGGATATGATGTTCCACCATGTACGTATGGTGGGCCCGAATATCCGCAAACACTCGTCACCAAGTTTTCGCCAAAAAATATCATTCCCTACAAAATAATCATGGGATCATTAGTCGATGAAGAGTGATCAAAAACTAAATTACTATTATATCACTATAGAATAATAATAACTTTAAAGTACCTAGAAGTTTGGATACTTTTAAGGGAATGCCTTCATCATCGTTGATGATCAATATGCAATCCTTCACCGTTCCCGTACTAGGAACACGGGAACATCCAGGAAATGATGTTGCATCGGGACTTGTTGCATCTCCTATTGCAAAAAATGAAAACCATTATCAAATGCCTCCAAGAAATAATACTTCAAGGGAAATAAATTGGTGCAGAGCACCCATGGCACAAACACAATCAAGGGATCTACATCGTAAACACATAACACTTAAACACATAACAAAAGAGAGAAAAAGAGGGATTTGTGTACCAGTAGATGGTGCAACAGTTGGTGCATTTAGGCTGTGTGTTGTTGACATGGCAGTTGGCAAGACATTTGTGGCTGTCCTGGATGGAGGCGGCGTTGTCATATCATCATGGAAAGGAGCTGAAGAATAAAATTGTTAGAGCATGCATAAATATAGAATGCGTGGACTAGCATGGACAAGATTGTTAGAGCATTAAAAAAAAAGATTGTTCGAGCATGTATTGTCAATGATTATGATCATTCCTATATATATTTAGTGGAAAACACAAGTGGGGAATGGAACATGTGATCTACCTGAACCACTTGCAATACCGGCCTCATCATGGGAATGGGGTTCAAAATTACGCAAATAACTCTGTAAAGACAATGCATCCATATTTTAATTAATGTCATAAAAGAGCATAACATAAAAACCATTATTGAACTCTTGTAATAATTAAAAATTTCATTAATACTTACTTTAAAGTTTTCAGAAGTGCGCAACAACTCAGCTGCCCTATCTTTTATTTCCTGAGTCTGAGGATGTATGGATACCAAACGTAGAAGTTCTTTCCCAATTTTCTTTAGCAGCTTTTTAATGGAACCGATCGGGTCATCGGTCTCTGCTAAATCAATAAAAAAAGGGTCCACAAGGGGGGATTCCTGAGGGACTGCAGGTTGCTTTCCCTCTCTCCGACCACCGGCCCTCTGTGACAACAATAGTATTAGTATTATCAAAATTACTCCAAAACAATGAAGAAAATAACATTAAAAAAAATAACATTTTGCTTCTATCTAGTTTGCACATTTACAATGAGTTTTACCTGCTCATGTGTAGATGAGCTAGGAATATCGTCACCATCACCTTCGGGCGGTTGCTCCATATTGTGCCCCTGTGTCAAAGATCAAGTATAAAAATGTTAGCCAAAAATTTAATAACTAAATGGTATGTTGGAGTCATTGATTAGAAGTTGGTTTAATAGTATGTACCACCCCCATGATAGTAGCCTCGTTTGTATCTATGCGGTTCAAATTGTAATCAATAAGCAGCTCTTCCCCTGCACGTATTGATTTTATCGCACAGATGAATACACGATGTCCCTCTCGCGCCTCAAATATGCAATTGGGTTGCTTTATAGTTGACCCAGGTCATGTACTATTTATAAAACCCGCAATATTCCCTGTTGCTTTTGGCCTTCCATCAATGTATATAGCCACACTTTTACTTTGATTATTGTCTTGCTGTTGTATATAATTTTCCGAGAGTGCATACCTACGCATACTTTTTTTATATTGAACAATATGCATCCAACTTTTGTAATCGTAACATGGTCCAACATACTCCATCAATTCAGAAACTTTGTTGTAAGACACCTTTATGCCATCCATAGAAAATAGGCCCAAACCATGTAATGATGATGGTGTTATGCGATATATCCTCTCATTAACACAAAAATTAGTGTTTATTGGAGGAAGTTCCTTGGGTACCCAATGTTTCTGTAGATGTTGGTACCTCAAGGGCACCTCGATGTCGCCTTTCATCTCATCATCATAAGAACATGACCCCCCTTGAGCAAGGAAAAATTTCATGTGTTTATTGAATTTCCTTCTAGTCCTTTGACCTCTAGTTAATCTCCCTATTCTAGATAAACTGCATGTCTCACTTTCCTCTTCTATTCCTATATTTCCCTCACTCGAGGAAGACACTTCTGACAAATACCTATTTGCTGGTACCTGCAAATGGGAGAGATCTTAGAAGACATCAATCTACTATTGATAAGTGTATTAAATAGACTTTCTATAAGGTGTATTGACTTATACCTGTCGATCCATGAGACTGTGCGGGATGCTCTTGAAAGGGGTTCAATTTCCTGCAAATGTAATTCAATTATCATGAGCATAATCACATCATAATCATAATCACATCCATCATAAGCATCACATAAAAATTAAAAACATTAAAACGTACACATTATAACACTTATAGCTTTTAAATAGATAATGAATAAACTATGTAACCATTTAAGACAAATATATTTCTATCAAGAAATGAATATTAAATACATTAAGGATTGATGGCATACCTTTAAATTTCATCATCATCATCATCCTCATCATCATCATCATCATCATCATCATCATCATCCTCGTCATCGTCGTCATCATCATCGTCGTCGTCGTCATCGTCGTCGTCGTCGTTGTTGTCGTTATCGTCATCATCAACATCATCATCATCAACATCAACATCATCTTCATCATCATCATCAGTAGCAGCATCATCGTCATCATCTTCTTCTTCTTCTTCATGAAAATTTGTCTCAGGAACATCATCCAATAATTGCCGATCGTGATCATCATCTACATCATCTTCTACTTCTTCGGTATCTTCTTCTTCCATCACATTATACTTTATCGGCCTTCCTCTCGGTTCATGTCTAACAACAAATGACCAACCCGGTTTATGTGAAACCTCTGAGTAAAATACCTGCTCACATTGGCTTGGAAGAACATAGGGCTCATCCCCAACTGGCTCAAACGACCTTGTATTAACCATTGTAAATCCATTATCATGTTCAATAACAGTTCTATTAGGATCATTTGGATTAAGTCGTAGCCTGTACCATTTGACAATGAAGAGTACTAATTTGAAGGAACTAAAGTCGCACTCAAGTATATCATCCAAAATGCCATAGTATTGATTTTTAGACTCTTGAGGATCTAAGTCATTTCTAGATGAAATATTAGTCACTTGAAAGACTGCAGTTATTCCAGAATCACAAGTTTTCTTCGTGTCATCCAACACTTTGACGCGAAATTTTTGACCATTACAGAACATACCCTTGTGGTGTTTAACCTGCAATAATATGTGAAACATGTCAAAATTATTATATCGTGAGTTGATAAACATACGGGTGATTAATAATTTTGTACGTACCTGGAAATCTCTTAAACCATATGCTAAATCTATTTCCCTTTGCGTAACATTAGAATCTCCATTACGATGAGCTTCTTTAACCAATGAAGATACACCTTCCCATGTTAATGTGTGACCAGAATGTTGACATCGTTCAATCCATACCGTCATCCAATCAAGATTGTTTGCAATATACAAATGTAGTGCATCCCACTCTCGAGAAACTGTACAAAAAAAAATAGACGACTTACAATCGATTTATTTTGAAGATTAAGAAATAATTTATTACAATAACATCTTATAATTTATTACCTATCACTTTCCTCAATCTACCTTTCCCCATCAAGTACTCCCCTTTGAATTTTTTAAAAGGGTCAAGATCCCAAATGCGATCTACATGGATATTTGAAGCAAACTTAGGAAGATATTCAGTAATGTACACCATAGTCTGGTATACCATGTATCCCTCTACCATAGAACCCTCAGGATGTGCTCTTTGTCAAACCAAAGCCTTCAAAGATTTCAAGTGCCTCTCAACCATCCACATTGACCTAGTGTGTGTAGGTCCACACAATTCAATCTCCTCAACTTGGTGTATGAGGTAGTGTTCTTGTGCATTGAAAAAAGTTGGAGGTAGACACTTTTGCATTTCACACAATAAATGAGGAATTCTTCTCTTCCAATAGTTTATATCTTCTTTATGGATTTCTTTAGATGACAACCACCTACATTAAGAGATTCAAGTCACAAAAAATATATAAATACGAGACTTTACAAAATAATATACAATAGATTACATAGCAAGAAAAACAAATCGTGAATATAATAAATATATACAACAAATTGAACAGATATTACTGCTTACCTCATGTATTTTCCAAGATCATATATCACTTGTTTGATGTTATTGTTGAAGTGCTCTGGGAGAGATAGAGGTAGCACGTACTGCAGTAATTATAAACCAATCATTTCATTATTTTCTAACATAACATAATGAATAGTACACGTAGTTTATGAATATATTGTAAATACAGAAGAACATAACTTACCTTGATGAAAGTATGCCAATCATGCATTTTGAGCCCTGGCCCAAATTCACTTTTCTTTGATATGAGATTGCTTATGTTCCCAGCAAATCCTGTGGCAAATCGAATTTTTCGTATGACTTCTTTTATGGCATCACTTTGCTGCTCCGTTAATAACCAAGGAAGGGAACTTATATTAATCTGATCTCTATTGCTATTTGAGTGAATGAAATTCTTCAGTGCATGATTGGATTCATGAATGTCATTACAAATTTTGACAATTTTTTCTTTGTCACGCCTTCCATCCAGTATTTTCCACAATGTCTCTGTTATATTCTTTCCAACATGCATAAGATCAAACAAATGCACAATTTGTAGGTCCTCGTAGTAGGGCAACCTACTAAATTGTCTAGGATAGCTTTTTAATCCCTTTGGAAGGTTGTCAGTAGTGCCTTGACGACCTTCACGATCATCAATTACATAATTAGTAAACAAAAATCACAATAGAAATATATAAATTACAAACATAAACCATTAAGTGGAACGACATTACCTCGATGATTAATTCTATTATATTCCAACTTCCATAGGCGAGGTGTCATTCTTCGTGGCTTTGATGTAGTCTCTTCTTTCCCATTGAAAAGATGTTTTTCCATACTTCGATACTTATGATTCCTGTGGAGGAAGTGTCTGTACTCATCAAACACATGCTTTCCTAAACTTTTTGAATGACGAGATTTCATCTTTGGACCACAAACTGGACATGCAAATTTTCCCTTTGTTTGAAGACCTACAAGATAATGATATAATTGGATTATTAAATATGTTGATTTTTATAATTAGAATTATCATGCGCAACTTGAATTCACTATAACATACCACAAAAATGTGTTAGCCCTGGGGCATCATGTATTGTCCATACAAGTATTGCATGGAATTGAAATTGTCTTTGTCCTATTGGTCTAGACACGTCATACATAGTGACACCGTTCCATAACTCCACCAACTCGTCAATAAGAGGCTCAATATATACATTCATATCTTTAACTTGATATTTACCTACTTGAATGAACAGTAACATTACATAATTATTGTGACCATTTTACTGTAAGATTTGTAAGTACATGTAAATTAATAACTATCAAATGATAAAATACCTGGAACAATCATTGCCAACATAATGTGCTCCCTCTTTATTGACATCCACGAAGGAATGTTATTGTTGATAACAAAAATAGGCCACACCGAGCAAACAGATCTCATCTCTCCAAATGGATTGACACCATCCACTGCCAACGAAAGCCTGAGATTACGAGGTTCTTCTTTGAAGTGTTGCCACTTTTTCTCTATGTGCATAAATGCCGAACCATTCGTAGGGATTCGAATAATGTCATCTCGACTTCTATTGCGTGCATGGTAATCCATAAATTGTGCCAAGCTAGTACACCTGAATAATTATCGCATCCGTGGAATAATGGGGATGTAACGAAGAACCTTGTGAGGCACCTTTTTTGTTATTCGATCTATTCGATATCTACTCGTATGACATACAGGGCATTGTGTTGCAAATTCATGTTCTTTATAATATATAATATGATCATTGGGACAAGCATGTATTGCTTGATACTCCATTCCAATATATTTCATAATAGCAGATAATTCTCGATATGAGCGAGGTAGAATATTTGATGGTGGTAACAAAAACTCGCCTATCAATCTATAGCAAAAAATATAAGTTGTTAATATAAACAATATTAGTGGTACATTATTCACCCTTTGTTAACTATAAAGACATATATGACATACCTTAACATACGTGACATTGTTATGTTGGATAAACCATTCATAACCTTCAAGTTCAACAACAACAATACAGCAGAGAGAAGAGTTGTTTGGGAGTCTTTGTATAGGGGCTCGTATGCCTTCTCAAGTAGAGGTACATCAAGGCTATCATCATCATCATGATCAGATCCGCTTGGACTAAATGTGTCATGGATCAATGTATTTATACCATCATCTTCAATTGTGTTTTCTGGTGCATGATCATCATCTTCCATGGGATCATTATCTTCACCTTGGATATTCGCACCCCCATGTTCCTCCATATCATGTACTTCCCTGGGGAGATCAACCTATATAAAATTGATTAACATAAATAAACCATGATCTTCAACTCATCATCAAGTGATTTCATATGTATATAAATTGTTAAAATGATATAATGAACAACTTACCAGTGGATGATAGTCATGCCCCCCTTCAATGTGACCATTCTCCCTACAATGTCTCTTAACTGTTTTGATTAGCAATCTTCTACGGTTTAAGCCCTTACAAATTTTGCAGGGACAATAACATTTTCCATCACCTTTTCTTTTTAAGTTAGACCACAATCTAGCGATTGTCTCCCTATTTTGTTCTTCACTTATATTATCTAACATGATCGTTCTTCGCAGGAAGCAAAAATTGGGCTATGAAAACTTCGGTCTACAACTTTCAGTGACTAAGCAAAATTGTCAAAAGTACACAAATCTTCTTAGACCTAGTTAAATCCTTTAATATTTTAAAAGTCTAGTTAAAATATACATTAGATTAAAAAATATACAATTTTCATGCCTGAGCGCGCGGCTACGACTAGTGCAATGGTCTTCTTGCTTAGCTCTAGAAGCTCTCTAGCAATCAAAACATATAAGCTACAAGGCCTAACAGCAATTTCAAAACATATAAGCTACAAGGCAAGACATATTACATGACATGGCAAAAGGATTAAAATATACATTAGATTAAAATATATACAATTTTCAAACCTGAGCGCACGGCTATAACTCGTGCAATGGTCTTCTTGCTTAGCTCTAGAAGCTCTCCAGCAATCAAAAAAGCTATTAGAATTCATTAACTTTCTGTAATTGGAAAACTCTATTTGATATTAGACCGTAAACTACTACTATTCTCTCCATAAGAACTAAGTACAAAATTCTTTCAAGTTCACATCCATGATTCCCTTTAGATTAAAATATACAGCAAAAATAAGCTAAAAGTCTAGTTAAAATATACATTAGATTAAAAAATATACAATTTTCAAACCTGAGCGCACGGCTATAACTCGTGCAATGGTCTTCTTGCTTAGCTTTAGAAGCTCTCCAGCAATCAAAACATATAAGCTACAAGGCCTAATAGCAATTTCAAAACAAGGGTCATCAAAAGAACCAAAAACAATGTGTGCAAACAATACCTTGTGAAGTGGTATAGACAATTAGAAGATGCTACTATGTGCTAGGGAACTTCTTAGAACTGTTGGTATATTCTTACAACTTGTTACACCTGGGATATTCTTCTTTGTAGATGCTACTGTGTGCCGTGGTCCAAACGGGCCCATAAATGTGGTTGAATAGCAATACATTCAAGTGGCTTACACAAGGGACAGTCACTGTGAGATATCCTCATGTGTGACTGTCCTTGTCACAAATGAGGACATCTCACAGTGACTGTCCCTTGTGTAATTTCCACTTGAATGAGGTCAGTCACTGTAAAGACAACATGATAATGTACACATACAATGAGTGTATATGTTGTCTTTACAGTGGCTGCCCTCATGTTGTATATTCTTCTCTGTAGATGCTACTACGTGCTAGGGAACTTCTTAGAACTGTTGGTATATTCTTACAACTTGTTACACCTGGGATATTCTTCTCTGTAGATGCTACTGTGTGTCGTGGTCCAAACAGGCCCATAAATGTGGTTGAATAGCAATACATTCAAGTGGCAATTACACAAGGGACAGTCACTGTGAGATGTCCTCATGTGTGACTGTCCTTGTCACAAATGAGGACATCTCACAGTGACTGTCCCTTGTGTAATTAAGTATTGTGGGGAAGCATTCTAAATAACCAAAGCCGCTAACAATAAATTCAACATAGATATGTCCTCATTTCTGGGTATTTTAGCTCTCTAACAGCTGAATACCAGATTAAATAATAATGACAAAAGAAAAATAAACCCAACGTACTCAGAAATTGTAGCTGTGATTTTGCGGAGGGAATCTCTCTCGGCGCTGCTGAAAACACAAATGACAACCCGCTTGATTTCGCAGAGGGAATCTCTCTCGGTGCTGTTCAAAACACAAATGACAACCCGCTTTGTTCAAAACACAAATGATAACCCGCTTGATTTCGCGGAGGGAATCTCTCTCGGCGCTGTTGAAAACACAAATGACAACGTTCCTTTTTCTTTTTGCACTTATATCCCGACCAACATAAGCTCCATTTGTAATACAACATGATAATGTACACTTACAGTGAGTGTACATTATCATGTTGTCCTTAGAGTGACTATCCTCATTTGTTGAAGAAGAAAAGCATTAATGTGGCTGAATAGCAATACATTCAAGTGGCAATTACACAAGGGACAGTCACTATGAGATGTCCTCATTTGTGACTGTCCTTACAGTGAGTGTACATTATCATGGTGTCTTTAGAGTGACTGTCCTCATTTGTTGAAGAAGAAAAGCATTAATGTGGTTCAATAGCAATACATTCAAGTGGCAATTACACAAGGGACAATCACTGTGAGATGTCCTCATGTGTGACTATCCTTGTCACAAATGAGGACATCTCACAATGACTGTCCCTTGTGTAATTCAAGTGGCAATTACACAAGGGACAGTCACTGTGAGATGTCCTCATTTGTGACTGTCCTTACAATGAGTGTACATTATCATGTTGTCTTTAGAGTGACTGTCCTCATTTGTTGAAGAAGAAAAGCATTAATGTGGTTCAATAGCAATACATTCAAGTGGCAATTACACAAGGGACAATGTCATGAGCCGTGACATATTGAACTTAGTATAATAATAAAATGATTAGATGATATATAATAATCTATTATTAACGCTATATAACAATAATATATAATTATTATCAAAAGATAATAATAATATATAGTTAGCATAATAAGTAATATGTTAATTAAATAATATTAAAATATTAATAAATAATATAATTATGATTATAATTATAATATAAATTAATAATAAATAATTATTAATAAATTATATATATTATATTATAATAATATATTAAGTAATAATATTAAATCAATTATTGATATAATAATTTTAATATATAAATAATATTAATAAACCTCTCAATATAAAACAATATGTTATCACTATAATAATATTTATTATAATATTATTAATATTACTAACATCATTAATTATAATATTTAATAATAACAATAACATTAATAATAATAATAACGTTTAAAGCAATATCGAATATCTGTAATCGATATACATCTACATTAAACATCTGCATTATCTATCACGATGAGGAATGAAGAAGTGATACAACAATCACTAGTCATTACACATCGATACCATGAGAGGATGATTAATGAACCAAATACTATGAAGTCAAGATCAACATGATATGAATAAGGGATAGGTCGCTATGTGTTTCAGAAGATGTATTGATAAGCAAGAAGGATAACCATTCATATATTATAAATAATCATTAATTGCACAAGTTTAGACAATGACATATCTGATAAAGCAATATCAAACATGAAGACCCGCTAGCAAATATGCACCATCACTTCCTATGTTATCATGACAATAACATAAACTAGATTGAATTCTACTATCTATATCAATAGACACCACATAGGAGGATATCGACTAAAGGATTGAAAGATTATCGATTGTCTGAGATAAACCACATCTTGTAGAAACACAAAAGCATCAGTGATTATATCACAAGCTATTGATGAATGAGGCATCAGTCATGGATAATAAGTACAATGTATCCTTAAGTATTAACAGGAATGGAAGTCAATTTGAAGATCAAACTCCATTACCAGCAATCAACCAATAAATGGACAATTATCAGAAAATGATATCGACTTATATCAGAGTAGAAAGATTGGATATCATCATAACAATATGGGATAAGGCAAGAGTTAATATCGATTGACTAAATACTAATGATAGTTAGACCAAACTAATACAAACACAATGGATGTTAACTACTGGTTGCACTACCAATTAGGGAAGATTACCTTCATAAAAAGATTTGATATTGAGTCAATCTGGGAGTTATCTATGATCAGAAAATAATGAAATAATATTATGTGAACTGTCGGATTATGGAAAGGTGTGATTAACAAAGGGACATGGAGGAAGAAACAAGACACGTCTCATTCATAGCATCTCTTCATTTGTTAAAGACAATATAAGAATGCATTCTCGTCAGTCACTCAAGGCATCATTAGAACTTTATTTACTTATCCATATTTGGATATACTCAATAGAGCATCTGCCTTTGGCAGTTTGGTTTCAAGTTTATCATTGCAGATCAGAGACAACACCATGATTGCACAGATAGAAAGGATAGTCAGAAACAGCATCAATATTTGAAGTTGCAAGCATATAATTCAGAATCTGAAATAGCAACATATCACTCATAGCAATATTACACATTTGCATAATTACATCATCATATCAGACACAGCAAATACATTGCTGTAAGCAATACTTATTGATTGTATATCGATATTGTTTATATCAGACATACCATCATTATACTATCACTATAAGTGATAGGAAACATCATATTCATAGCATATTTCATATCATTATATCCGACAGTGCTATTAAACATATTGGTATCAATATCATCTTGCACACATATTGTGATTGAATCTGAAATAGCAGTTGATATCTTAAGTAACCTCCATTACTTAGTTTAATTGTAAGTATCTGATAGAGTAAGTCTGAGAAGTGGAGTAATTGTTCCTGTTTTCCAAGTTAGCCAAAAAGGGGACATTACAGACAATCACTGTGAGATGTCCTCATGTGTGACTGTCCTTGTCACAAATGAGGACATCTCACAATGACTGTCCCTTGTGTAATTCAAGCGGCAATTACACAAGGGACAGTCACTGTGAGATGTCCTCATTTGTGACTGTCCTTACAGTGAGTGTACATTATCATGTTTTCTTTAGAGTGACTGTCCTCATTTGTTGAAGAAGAAAAGCATTAATGTGGTTCAATAGCAATACATTCAAGTGACAATTACACAAGGGACAATCACTGTGAGATGTCCTCATGTGTGACTATCCTTGTCACAAATGAGGACATCTCACAATGACTGTCCCTTATGTAATTCAAGCGGAAATTACACAAGGGACAGTCACTATGAGATGTCCTCATTTGTGACTGTCCTTACAGTGAGTGTACATTATCATGTTGTCTTTAGAGTGACTGTCCTCATTTGTTGAAGAAGAAAAGCATTAATGTGGTTCAATAGCAATACATTCAAGTGGAAATTACACAAGGGACAATCACTGTGAGATGTCCTCATGTGTGACTATCCTTGTCACAAATGAGGACATCTCACAATGACTGTCCCTTGTGTAATTCAAGCAGCAATTACACAAGGGACAGTCACTGTGAGATGTCCTCATTTGTGACTATCCTTACAGTGAGTGTACATTATCATGTTGTCTTTAGAGTGACTGTCCTCATTTGTTGAAGAAGAAAAGCATTAATGTGGTTCAATAGCAATACATTCAAGCGGCAATTACACAAGGGACAGTCACTGTGAGATGTCCTCATTTGTGACTGTCCTTACAGTGAGTGTACATTATCATGTTGTCTTTAGAGTGACTGTCCTCATTTGTTGAAGAAGAAAAGCATTAATGTGGTTCAATAGCAATACATTCAAGTGGCAATTACACAAGGGACAATCGATCACTGTGAGATGTCCTCATGTGTGACCTTTGTGAAGGCAAGTGCCAATTTGTACCCAAGTTACCAATATTGTGGCAAAAGTGGGAATGAAGCATTTAGGGGTCAAATTGGGCAAAGAAGTGTAGAAGTGGCCTATGTGAGGTCTAAATAGCCTAACTAAGTCATGGTTAGGGTCTTATGGTGTTTGAACAATAAGTTTTGAACCAAAATCCCAAAGGTTGTAACAAGTTGTCAATGTTGTCATTCACAACATTGACAACATTTGTGCAAGGGAGGATTTTCGAGTAAGATGGTTATGTAACTATATGAAACCATTGAATTAGGCATCAGATCAACTATAAGAGGCCTCCATCGATCTGTGCAAAAGGTTGGGGGGAAAAACATTTGGAATTAAGAAGATTTGTAGAGTAACACGGTTTTAGTGAATTCTTGAGTTTTTTTGTGTCTTTGTTTTCAGTTGATTAATGGATTAGATAGCTCGCAGTGTCTATTGGAAAAGTTAGTACAAGTTGTTTTTTTATTTTGTGTTGTGTTTTTTTTGAGTTTTGAAGCATTCCAACTAGTTTTTCAATTCTTTTGTTAAGTACCCTATCATTGGTTTGAACCAGGCAGGTTGAACAAATGGAGTCTTAGCTCATCATTCCATTGTCAATTTTGTACGGGCTCTTGGAATGGGTGAGGAGACTCCATGTACTATATGTTTGGAAGGAGGGGCCCTGGGAAGCTCATTTTCTATGTTTGCAATGATGTCCTAGGTGAGTCAGTTGAGCATAGTTAGGGATGACAAATCATTACAAGAAGATTACAACAAGTTGAATGCATTGGTTGCTTCAACTAAAATCTCATGGAGAGGTAGACACACATCTAAAGAAGCCCCAAGTCAAATTAGAAGATTGGGTGAGTTTCTTTGGCTGCTAAGAAAACAAACTCTTAGTCAGACTGTCCAAGTTGTGTCAAAATACTTGTTTTCAGGCATGGCTGTAGCAGTTGGTGTACAAAAAATCTAGGAGGAGAAGACCTTAGATATCTTGGAGTTCTCAATAAAGGGCATCTGAATCCTAAGCCCTTTAGGTGGCTTAATATAAACAAAAAGGCTTGACAAAGGCCTAATTGCTAGCAGCCAATTTTTGGGTGCAATTGGCATGGTTTGATGAACTGGATTGAAGTACTGATGAAAAGTATAGGTGAAGGAGTAATATTGAAACCAATAGAGGTCCTAGTGGCCAGCCTCTCCATGGAGTAAAGTTCTAGTTGAATGTGTTTCAATTTGTGAAGACAAGACTAGGAGTGTCCTAGTAGCTAGATTGGTATTGAGCAGAGTTCGTTGTATTTCTTGTTGGTGTGCACTAGTTGAAGGAGTGGGATCTTGGGTAGAGATACCTAAAGAGTGTAGGGATAGTTAAGTACCCTATCAAGTCAAAACATTGGCCTAAAGAGACCCTAGTGAAGGATAGGGAGTGAGCAAGACAAAGTGTTACATCAATTAACAAGATCATTTTTTGGTAATTGTGTACATTATCATGTTGTCTTTACAGTGACTATCCTCATTTGTTGAAGAAGAAAAGCATTAATGTGGTTCAATAGCAATACATTCAAGTGGAAATTACACAAGGGAATATCACTATGAGATGTCCTAAGTGTGACTGTCCTTGTCACAAATGAGGACATCTCACAGTGACTGTCCCTTGTGTAATTGCCACTTGAATGAGGACAGTCACTGTAAAGACAACATGATAATGTACACAAGTACCGTGAAGGTAGTCACAAGTTAGGGCTATTTCATTGCATACCCGAAACAATGAAGACATTACAGTCCACAAAATGTTTGTGCTTGAAAGATGAACAAATAAAATTAAACTTCTAAATAACCAAAGCCGCTAACAATAAATTCAACACAGATATGTCCTCATTTCTGGGTATTTTAGCTCTCTAACAGCTGAATACCAGATTACATAATAATGACAAAAGAAAAATAAACCCAACGTACTCAGAAATTGTAGCTGTGATTTCGCGGAGGGAATCTCTCTCGGCGCTGTTGAAAACACAAATGACAACGTTCTTGTTTTTTTTGCCCTTATATCCCGATGTGATTTCGCGGAGGGTTACGGTGCTGTTGAAAACACAAATGACAACGTTCCTTTTTTTTTTTGCCCTTATATCCCGACAACATCGCAATTGCAAGTTAGGGCTGTTTCACTGCATACCCGAAACAATGAAGTCGTTACGGTCCACAAAATGTTTGTGCTTGAAAGATGAACAAATAAAATTAAACTTCTAAATAACCAAAGCCGCTAACAATAAATTCAACATAGATATGTCCTCATTTCTGGGTATTTTAGCTCTCTAACAGCTGAATACCAGATTACATAATAATGACAAAAGAAAAATAAACCCAACGTACTCAGAAATTGTAGCTGTGATTTCGCGGAGGGTTACGGCGCTGTTGAAAACACAAATGACAACGTTCTTGTTTTTTTTGCCCTTATATCCCGATGTGATTTCGCGGAGGGTTATGGCGCTGTTGAAAACACAAATGACAACATTCTTATTTTTTTGCCCCTTATATCCTGATGTGATTTCGCGGAGGGTTACGGCGCTGTTGAAAACACACATGACAACGTTCCTTTTTAATTTTGCGCTTATATCCCGACAACGTCGCAATTGCGACAGTGCCAAATGTATTGTCGTTGCAAATTGCGACGGTGTCGGGCTATATTTGAAAAAAAAAGGCGAAAACCGCATGACATTTGCCTGCCGTCGCAAATTGCCGTCGCAATTTCACCCCAAATGTATTAGTGAATGCTCAAGTGTGTCTTAAGGGATCCTAATACCACTTAAAACACACTTGAGCATTCTAATGTGTCAAAAAAGGTTTTGGGGACTCCCCAGGGGTACTAGTACACCTTATCACGCATTAAGGCACCTAGACAGTCCCCGAGTATGTGCAAGATTATGAGGGGCCAAACTATGCCCTTAAGTGGCAATGAAAAATCAGACAATCAAGATTAGTCAACTTGGCGTGAAAAAATGAACTAGTTATCAACCTAATATCAAAAAGTTGTAAGAATATAATTTCTAAGAAATTGAATGTAGTTTCTAAACTACTAAGCCGTTTCTGGAAAAAAAGTTAATATGATTGGTAAAAAGTATAGATTGCAATGCAACACTATAAATTTTTTAGCAAAAAAATAAGAAGTACGTGTATGTCTGACCACCCTAATCAAAAGCAAATGATAATATTTTTTTATAATATTCTATATATAAGTAGTCGACTCATGCCCAGATGTGACGCATATTTTTTGGTATTTTTATTCCAAACAGATAATTAATTATGATTTTTTTGCTACAACTCTTTCAGAATTTAGAAACTCTCGTGTCTGACCACCTTAACTCATTGAAAACTTATCATTATTCAATTTTTTTTAATTGTTTCTTTAACTAGATGAAGGATAGAATGTGATGCATCTTTCGGATTTCAAAAATGTTATACGCTTTGAAAGTTATAGCTATTTTTCCATTAGTATGTCAATCAGGACTTTAGACGTAAGTGAACTAGAAAATAACTAATAAATACTTAACGAATTCAAAATCTGATAGCACTTATATCAATGGAAAGCTGACAATCATCTTAAGAAACCCTTTTCATTTCATCGAAATCGGGTGGAAAAAAAGTCGTCAACCTAATGGTTGAAGTGTTGACATAAGAAAAATAGAGAAAAAAACATATTTTTTGCACACATTAAGCGTTGACCATGGAGCTTTGGTTTCCAAAGCTATTACCTGATTTTGCTTTAATTTCAAATTTGAAAAGTTTCCCCCTCCCACTCTTTTTTTATTTCCCTTTAATTTTGATGTTTTTTTCTTTCACCCTGACAATGAATAATTTATATATTTTATATTTAGGTTTTATATTTTATGTTTTATATTTTATATTATATAGTATATATATTATATATTATTTATTTATATTATATATTTGATAATATCAATTTAAACGGCCTAAGTATATAGTCTGTTCAAATTTATATTAAATGCAATATTTTTATATTATAATATAAATGTTACATAATATATATATATGTATATATTATAAATTATATATTAAATATTGTTGTGTATATAATATAATAAAATATAATATAATGTCTAATATATATAATATATAAAATGAATAGGACATTAATATATTGTATATTTGATAATATATATTAAATGTAATATCTAATATATCTTATAATATATATTATATATTTAGTCTATAAAATATTGTATTTTTTCAAATATTTTATATATTATTTTAATATTTAATTTAAGTTATAACAGATCCTCTCATGAGACAATAGGTCGAATCGGGGTCGCTAGACGTCTTAAGGGGTAATTAGGGTTTGTGAGGCAACTTCGGATGTACAGTGACCATTTGGAAGATAATAGGGCATGTCCGAGTACCAATATACCAAATTTTAATGACTTTTTCCTAGTCCAACTCGAAAAGGGTCCATGGGGTGCTCTCAGGAGACCACATGTCCAATCAATGTTGCTAGGCGTCTTAAGGGGTCATTAGGGCTCGTGAGACAACCTTTGATGCACGGTGACCATTTGGAATGCATTAGGACATGTCAGAGGACCTAAATCCACAATTTAGATGAATTTTGATTAGTCAAACTCGAAAAGGGTCCATGGGGTGCTCTTGGGAGACCATTGTGCGATTCGGGGTCGATAGGTGACTTAAGGGGTCATCGGGGTTCCAAATGAAACTCTTGATGAATGGTGATCCTTTGGAATGCATTAGGACATATTAGATGACCTACATACCAAATTTGGATAACTTTTGCCTAGTAGAATTTGAAAGGGGTCCATGGGGTGCTCTCAAGAGACCACATGTTGAATCGGGGTTGGTACCTGCCTGTTAAGAGGTCATTAGGGTTCCAAATGAAACTTCGATGGAACGGTCACCCTTTGGAACACATTAGGATATGTCATAGGACCTATGTACCAAATTTGGATGACTTTTTCCTAGTAAAACTCAAAAGGGGTCCATGGTGTGCTCTCAGGAGACCACATGTCGAAATGGGGTCGGTAAGCCTATTAAGGGGTCATTAGGGTTCCAAATAAAACTTTGATGGAATGGTGACCCTTTGGAATGCATTAGGATATGTCATAGGACCTACGTACCAAATTTAGATGACTTTTTCCTATTAGAACTCGAAAGGGGTCCATGGGGTGCTCTCGGGAGACCTCATGTCGAATCGAGGTTGGTAGTCTTGTTAAGGGGGCATTAGGGTTTGAAATGAAACTTCAATGGAATGGTGACCCTTTGGAATGCATTAGGACATGTAAGAGGACCTAATTTCATGATTCATATGACTTTTTCTCAAAATACTTCGAAAGGGGTCCATGGGTTGCTCTTGGGAGACCTCATGTCGAAACGGGGTCGGTAGGCCTGTTAAGGGGTCATTGGGGTTACAAATGCAACATCGATGGAATGGTGACCCTTTGGAATGCATTAGAATATGTCATAGGAACTACATACCAAATTTGGATGACTTTTGCCTAGTAGAACTCGAAAGGGGTCCATGAGGTGCTCTCGGGAGACCACCTGTCGAATCGGGGTGGATTGGCTTATTAAGGGGTCATTAGGGTTTGAAATGAAACTTCGATGGAATAGTGATCCCTTGAAATGTATTAGGACATGTCATAGGACCTACATACCAAATTTGGATGACTTTTTCCTAGTAGAACTCGAAAGGGGTCCACGGGGTGCTCTCGAGAGACCTCATGTCGAATCAGGGTCGGTATGCTTGTTATGGGGTCATTAGGGTTCCAAATGCAACTTCAATGGAACAGTGAGCCTTTGGAACACATTAGGACATATCATACGATCTATGTACAAAATTTGGATGACTTTTCCCTAGTAGAACTTGAAAGGGGTCCATGGGGTGCTCTCGGAAGACCTCATGTCGAATCAGGGTCGGTAGGCCTATTAAGGGGTCATTAGGGTTTGAAATGCAACCTCAATGGAATGGTGACCCTTTGGAATGCATTAGGACATGTTAGAGGATCTATGTACCAAATTTGGATGGCTTTTTCCAAGTATAACTTGAAAGTGGTCTATGGGGTGCTCTCGGGAGACCACATGTCAAAACGGGGTCGGTAGGCCTATTAAAAGGTCATTAGGGTTCCAAAAGAAAATTTGATGGAATGGTGACCATTTTGAATGCATTACGACATTTCATAGGACCTATGTACCAAATTTAGACTAATTTTTCCTAGTATAACTCGAAAGGGGTCCATGGGGTGCTCTCGGGAGACCTCATGTCGAATTGAGGTCGGTAGGCCTGTTAAGGGGTCATTAGGGTTCCAAATGAAACTTTGATGTAAAAATGACCCTTTGGAATGCATTAGGACATGTCAAAGGACCTACGTACCAAATTTGGATGACGTTTCCCTAGTAGAACTCGAAAGGGGTCCATGGGGTGCTCTCGGGAGACCACATGTCGAATCGGGGTCGATAGGCCTGTTAAGGTGTCATCCAAATGAAACTTCGATGGAATAGTGACCCTTTGGAACAAATTAAGATATGTCATAGGACCTATGTACCAAATTTGGATGACTTTTTCCTACTAGATCTCGTAAGGGGTCCATGGGGTGCTCTCGAGAGACCACATGTCCAAACAGGGTCGTTAGGCCTATTAAGGGGTCAATAGGGTTTGAAATGCAACTTCGATGGAATAGTGACCCATTATAACACATTAGAACATGTCATAGGACCTATTTACCAAATTTGGATGACTTTTTCTTAGTAGAACTCAAAAGGGGTTAATGGGGTGCTCTCGGGAGACTACATGTCAAAACGGGGCGAGTAGGCCTGTTAAGGGGTCAATAGCATTCGAAATGAAAATTTGATGGAATGGTGACCCTTTGGAACACATTAGAAAATGTCAAAGGACTTAATTTCATGATTCAGATGACTTTTTTCTAGTAGAACTCGAAAGGGGTCCATGGGGTGCTCTTGGGAGACCACATGTCAAATCAAGGTCAGTAGGCCTGTTAAGGGGTTATTAGGGTTCCAAATGCAACTTTGATAGAATGGGGACCCTTTGTAATGCATTAGGACATGTCAAAGGACCTACGTACCAAATTTGGATGACTTTTACCTAGTAGAACTCAAAAGGGGTCCATGTGGTGCTCTCTGGACACCACATGTCGAATCAGGGTTGGTAGGCCTGTTAAGGAGTCATTAGGGTTCCGAATGAAACTTCCATGGAATGGTGACCCTTTGGAACCCATTATGACATGTCAGAGGACCTACGTACCAAATTTGCAAGACTTTTTCCTAGTAGAACTCAAAAGGGGTCCATGGGGTGCTCTTAGAACACCACATGTCGAATCAGGATCGGTAGGCCTGTTAAGGGGTCATTAGGGTTCCAAATGCAACTTTGATAGAATGGGGACCCTTTGCAATGCATTAGGACATGTCATAGGACCTACGTACCAAATTTGGATGACTTTTGCCTAGTAGAACTCAAAAGGGGTCCATGGGGTGGTCTCGGGACACCACATGTCGAATCAGGGTCGACAGACCCATTAAGGGGTCATTAGGGTTTCAAATGCAACTTCAATTGAATGATGACCCTTTACAATGTATTAGGACATGTCAGAGGACCCCTTAAGACACACTTGAACATGATAAGGCATACTAGGACCCCTAGGGAGTCCCCATGACCCCTAGGAGTCCTAAGGCATGATAAGGTGTACTAGGACCCTAGGGAGTCCCCATGACCCCTTTTGATGCATTGGAATGCTCAAGTCTATCTTAAGGGGTCCTACGACCTCTTAAGATAGACTTGAGCATTCCAATGCATCAAAAGTGGTCATGGGGACTCTTTAGGGGTCTTAACATGTGATAAGGTGTACTAGGACCCCTAGAGAGTCCCCATGACCCCTTTTGACACATTGGAACTCTCAATTGTGTCCTAAGGGGTCCTATGACCCCTTAGGAAACACTTGAGGGTTCCAATGTGTCAAAAGGGGTCATGGGGACTCTCTAGGGGTCTTAACGCATGATAAGGCTTACTAAGACCCGTAGGGAATCCCCATGACCCGTTTCAATACATTGTAATGTTCAAGTGTGTCTTAAGGGGTCTTAGGACCTCTTAATACACACTTGAGCATTCCAATTTATCAAAAGGGGTCATGGGGACTCCCTAAGGGTCTTAAGGCATGATAAAGCATACTAGGACCCTTAAGGAGTCCCAATGACCCCTTTTGACCCCTAGGACCCCTTAAAACACACTTGAGCATTCCAATGTGTCAAAAGGGGTCATTGGGACTCCCTACGAGTCTTAACGCATGATAAGGCATACTAGGACTCCTAGGGAGTCCTCACGACCCCTTTTGACACATTGGAACACTCAAGTGTGTCTTAAGAGGTCCTAATACCTCTTAAGACACACTTGAGCATTCCACTGTGTCAAAAGGGGTCATGGGGACTCTCTAGGGGTCCTAACGCATGATAAGGCGTACTAGTACCCCTAGGGAGTCCCCATGACCCCTTTTGACATATTGGAATTCTCAAGTGTGTCTTATGGGGTTGTAGGACCCCTTAAGACACACTTGGGCATTCAAATGTGTCAAAAGGGGTCATGGGGACTCCCTAGAGGTCCTAGTATGCATTATCACACCTTAGGACACTTACAGAGTCCCCACGACCCCTTAAAACACATTGGAATACTCAAGTGTGTCTTAAGGGGTATTAGGACCCCTTAAGACACACTTGAGCATTCCAATGTGTTAAAAGGGGTTATGGGGACTCCCTAGGGGTCTTAATACGCCTTATCATGCCTTAGGACCCCTAAGGAGTCCTCAGGACCCCTTTTGACACATTGGAATGCTTAAGTATGTCTTAAGGGGTCCTAATATGTCTTATCACATGTCAGGACCCCTAGAGAGTCTCCATGAACCTTTAAGACACACTGGAATGCTCAAGTGTGTCTTAAGGGGTTGTACGACCCCTTAAGACACATTGGAATGCTCAAGTGTGTCTTAAGGGGTCATAGGACCCCTTAAGACACACTTGAGCATTCCAATGTGTCAAAAGAGGTTATGGGGACTCCTTAGGAGTCTTAATATGCCTTATCATGCCTTAGGACCCCTAAGGAGTCCCCAAGACCCCTTTTGACACATTGGAATGCTCAAGTATGTCTTAAGGGGTCCTAATACGCCTTATCACATGTTAGGACCCCTAGAGAGACTCCATGAACCCTTAAGACACATTGGAATGCTCGAGTGTGTCTTAAGGGGTCGTACGACCCCTTAAGACACACTCGAGCATTCCAATGTGTCTTAAGGGGTCATGGGGACTCCCTAGGGGTCCTAGTACGACTTATCATGCGTTACAACCTTTATAGAGTCCCCATGAACCCTTAAGACACATTGGAACACTTAAGTGTTTCTTAAGGGATCCTAATACCCCTTAAGACACACTTGAGCATTCCAATGTGTCAAATGGAGTCATGGGGACTCCCTAGGGGTCCTAAGACATACTAGGACCCCTAGAGAGTCCCCATGACCCCTTAAGACACATTGGAATGCTCAAGTGTGTCTTAAGGGGTCGTACAACCCCTTAAGACACACTTGAGCATTTCAATGTGTCAAAAGGGGTTATGGGGAGTCCCTAATGGTCTTAATACGCCTTATCATGCTTTAGGACCCCTAAGGAGTCCCAGGACCCCTTTTGACATATTGGAATGCTCAAGTATGTCTTAAGGGGTCTTAATACACCTTATCACATGTTAGGACCCCTAGAGAGTCTCCATGAACCCTTAAGACACATTGGAATGCTCAAGTGTGTCTTAAGGGGTCGTACGACTCCTTAAGACACACTTGAGCATTCCAATGTGTCTTAAGGGGTCATGGGGACTCCCTAGAGGTCCTAGTATGTCTTATCACATGTTTGGACCCCTAGAGAGTCCCCATGACCCCTTAAGACACATTGGAATACTCAAGTGTGTCTTAAGGGGTCATAGGACCCCTTAAGACACACTTAAGCATTCCAATGTGTCAAAAAGGGTCACGAGGACTCCCTAGAGGTCCTAGTAAGCCTTATCATGCGTTAGGACCTCTATAGAGTCCCCATAACCCCATAAGACATATTAGAATTCTCAAGTGTGTCTTAAGAGGTCAGAGGACCCCTTAAGACACACTTGAGCATTCCAATGTGTCTTAAGGGGTCATGGGGACTCTCTAGGGGTCCTAGTATGTCTTAGGACCCCTAGGGAGTCCCCATGATTTCTTTTGACACATTGGAATGCTCAAGTGTGTCTTAAGGGGTATTAGGATCCCTTAAGACACACTTAAGTGTTCCAATGTGTCAAAAAAGGTCATGGGGACTCCCTAGGGGTCCTAGTATGCCTTATCACACGTTAAGACCCCTAGGGAGTCCCCATGACCCCTTAAGACACATTGGAATATTAAAGTGTTCCAATGTCTCTTAAGGGGTCATGGGGACTCCCTAGGGCTCCTAGTATGCCTTATCACACCTTAGGACCCCTAGGTAGTCCCCATGACCTCTTTTGACACATTGGAATGCTCAAGTCTATCTTAAGGGGTCCTACGACCCCTTAAGACACACTTGAGCATTCAAATGTGTCAAAAGGGGTTATGGGGACTCCCTAGGGGTCTTAATATGCCTTATCATGTCTTAGGACCCCTAAGGAGTCCCCAGGACCCCTTTTGACACATTGGAATGCTCAAGTATGTCTTAAGGGGTCCTAATATGCCTTATCACATGTTAGGACCCCTAGAGAGTCTCCATGAACCCTTAAGACACATTGGAATGCTCAAGTGTGTCTTAAGGGGTCGTACGACCCCTTAAGACACACTTGAGCATTCCAATGTGTCTTAAGGGGTCATGGGGACTCCCTAAGGGTCCTCGTATGCCTTATCACACGTTAGGACCCCTAGAGAGTCCCCATGACCCCTTAAGACACATTGGAATGCTCAAGTGTGTCTTAAGGGGTCATAGGACCCCTTAAGACACACTTGAGTATTCCAATGTGTCAAAAGGGGTCATAGGGACTCCTTAGAGGTCCTAGTAAGCTTTATCATGCGTTAAGACCTCTATAGAGTCCCCATGACCCCTTAAGACACATTGAAATTCTCAAGCATGTCTTAAGAGGTCAGAGGACCACTTAAGACACACTTGAGCATGCCAATGTGTCTTAAGGGGTCATGGGGACTCTCTAGGGGTCCTAGTATGTCTTAGGACCCCTAGGGAGTCCCCATGACCCCTTTTGACACATTGGAACGCTCAAGTGTGTCTTAAGGGGTATTAGGACCCCTTAAGACACACTTAAGTGTTTCAATGTGTCAAAAAAGGTCATGGGGACTCCCTAGGAGTCTTAGTATGCCTTATCACATGTTAGGACCCCTAGGGAGTCCCCATGACCCCTTAAGACACATTGGAATACTAAAGTGTTCCAATGTCTCTTAAGGGGTCATGGGGACTCCCTAAGGGTCCTAGTATGCCTTATCACTCCTTAGGACCCCTAGGGAGTCCCCATGACCCCTTTTGACACAATGGAATGCTCAAGTGTGTCTTAAGGGGTCGTAGGACCCCTTAAGACACACTTGAGCATTCCATTGTGTCAAAAGGGGTCATGGGGACTCCCTAGGGGTCCTAGTATGCCTTATCACACTTTAGGAACCCTATAGATTCTCCATGACCCCTTAAGACATATTTGAGCACTCTACTGTGTTAAGAGGGGTCATGGGAACTCCCTACATGTCCTAATACATGATAAGGCATACTAGGACCCCTAGGGAGTCCCCATGACCCCTTTTAACACATTGAAATTCTCAAGTGTGTCTTAAGGGGTATTAGGACCTCTTAAGACACACTTGAGCATTCCAATGTGTCAAAAGGGGTCATCAAGAGTCCCTAGGGGTCATAGTATGCCTTATCATGTGTTAGGACCCCTAGAGAGTCTCGATGACCCCTTTTGACACATTGGAACGCTCCAATGTGTCTTAAGGATTCCTACCCTAGAGAGTCTCGACGTCAGATAAGGTGTACTTGGACCCCTTAAGACACACTTGAGCATTCTAATGTGTCAAAAGAGGTGATGGGAACTACCTACGTGTCCTAATACATGATAAGTTGTACTAGGACCCCTAGGGAGTCCCCATGACCCCTTTTTACGCATTGGAATGCTCAAGTGTGTCTTAAGGGGTCTAAGGACCCCTTAAGACACACTTGAGCATTCCAATGCGTCAAAAGACCCCTTAAGACAAAATTGAGCATTCCAATGCATCAAAAGGGGTCATGGGGACTCCCTAGGTGTCCTAATGCGCATTAGGACACCCAGGGAGTCCCCATCACCCCTTTCAACACATTGGAATGGTCAAGTGTGTTTTTAGGGGTCCTACGACCCCTTAAGACACACTTGAGCATTCCAATGTGTCAAAAGGGGTCATTGGGACTCCCTAGGGGTCCTAACCCGTGATAAAGCGTACTAAGAACCCTAGGGAGTCCCGATGACCACTTTTGACACATTGAAATGCTCCAGTGTGTCTTAAGGGGTGCTACGACCCCTCAAGACACACTTGAGCTTTCTAATGTGTCAAAAGGGGTCATGGGAACTCCCTAGGTGTCCTAATGCATGATAAGGAGTAGTAGGACCCCTAAGGAGTCCCCATGACCCTTTTTGACACATTGGAATGCTCAAGTGTGTCTTAAGGGTTATTAGGACCCCATAAGACACACTTGAGCATTCTAATGCGTCAAAAGGGGTCATGGGGACTCCCTAGGCATCCTAGAGCATGATAAGGCATACAAGGACACCTAGGGAGTCCCCATGACCCCTTTTGACACATTCAAATGCTCAAGTGTGTCTTAAGGGGTCCTAATACCCCTTAAGACACACTTGAGCATTCTCATGTGTCAGATAAGGTGTACTAGGACCCCTAGGGAGTCCCCATGACCCTTTTTGACACATTAGAATGCTCAAGTGTGTCTTAATGGGTCCTATGACACCTTAAGACACACTTGATCATTCCAATGTGTCTGAAGTGATCATGGGGACTCTCTAGGGGTCCTAAGGCATGATAAGGCATACTATGACCCCTAGGGAGTCTCCATGACCCCTTTTGATGCATTAGAATGCTCAAGTGTGTCCTAAGGGGTCCTACAACCCCTTAAGACACACTTGAGCATTCCAATGTGTCTTAAGGGTTCATGGGGACTCTCTAGGTGTTCTAATGCATGATAAGGTGTACTAGTACCCCTAGGGAGTCCCCAGAACCCCTTTTGACACATTAGAATGCTTAAGTGTGTCTTAAGTGGTATTAGGATCCTAGGACCGCTTAAGACACACTTGAGCATTCCAATGGACCCCTAGGGAGTCTCTCTCTGCCTCCAGTGAACTATTCTTCAAAGCCTCCATTTCTGCGTAGCTAGCATTTACGACGCTTGTAAAAGGCACATTTAATACAAAGATTTAGTCGATGACCTTTAAAGACCTAAAAGAAATGAGAAAAAAATTTAGGCCAAAAATACATACCGCATTTCTGTATGTAGTACCGTAAGCTTGAACAATCTAGCTGGCTTCCTCTGCTAAGGCACGAAGAACTTCATTAATGGATGCTCTGGGAGGAAGATTATGGTTCCTTGGAAGATTATACATATACATATACATACACACACACACACACACACACATATATATATGTTAGTATATATTATACATTAGTATATATATAATATATTATATATATTAGTATATTTAATACATTAGTCTATTATAATACATTAGTACATATATAATATACATTATATATATCATATGCCTCTTTTTTATAGATATATTATATACATAAATATATGTAAAAGTTTAATTGTTTTCATTTGCTCCCGCCGGTTTTTCATTGGTAGGAGAATATCGGGTACCCGATATTTTTGGGTACCCAATTTTTCCCAGGCAATATTTGACCAAAATATTCCCTGTCCCGATAGAGAAGACAATCATGGGATTTTATACTTTTTTCACGCGTTGCAAAACAAAAAACATTATTTGGGGCCCATTGTTTGATTTTTGTCAACTTGTGGTCTCACCATGGGAAGCACCAATCGTCGAAAGGCTAAACGCATGAGGAAGCTGACAGATGACAAAATTTAGGCATATAGGGAAAAAGATAAGGAAAATCACCGAAGAAGGAGAGAAGGTATGTTAAACATTAATCAAGGTGACCCCATAAATGTAGTTGTAAGTGAAGAGGATGTTCAATTTAAAAATGCACAGATGGAGATTGAAAATGTAGACTTTGGGAATGAAAATATTGCACAAGAACCACATGAATGTTATACATCTCCAAATTATATGTGAAATGAAGTCCCTTGCAATAAAGATAATCAATCTTAAAATTTGGGGCTTTCAAGAACACCTAAATGGTTAATTGAAATTGAGGAGAACATTATGAATAATTGGGAAGGAAAGAGGTCACATAGAACCGTTAGGTTGTGGGCTTCAAGACTTTATGATCAATTTTTTCGAAACAAGACATTGGTTGAGAAATGTCAAATTTTTGTGCAGTTGTTAAAGATGCAAAAGATGAGAACTGTGCTTGTGAAATTGAAGATTCATGTGAACAAGAAAATGGAGAGAAATGCCATTGTTGTGAAGAATCTTTTCAATGCTCTCAATAGCATTGGGAAGACTAGCAGAGAAAAAGATAAGAGAGTTTCTCAGAGGGTTATTACAACCTCCTTAGTAAGTCATCAGTTGAGAAAGGCTCGTTTGATGAGACAAACTTGTGTTGACTTCAATATAGACTGTAAAACTTTGGGTAGAGCACTTGCAAGAAGAGAAGGACTTGATGACCCCCTTCAAATTGATACATGGGCTTATGGTGGGAGACTTCCACATTTTGATAAGAAGCTAACAGATGTTGTCAAGGATGAAATTCAACAATTTTGGGATGCTAACTCAAGAGTGTCACCAAATGTGAAGGATGTCTTGAAGTTGAGAGTTGGCAATCGAGACTGCACTCCACATCCTAAACATTATGTGCAGGTAAGTCAAACAATGTTGTATAAAAAATTTTGTGAGACACATCCAACATTGAAAATATCACAAAGGTCTTTTGAATCCGTGAAGCCATTTTATTGTGTACCCCTTAAGATTCGAAATACATGTTGTTGCAAATATCATGTTGAGTTTTCAATGCATCATGAATTATTATGGTCCATTCGTTCTACTTTGCATACTAATGAAATGCTAGAGGATTGTGGTGCAAGTGGTCTTCCCAAATCATCAAGAGACTTGCTAGATCAATTTTTATGTCAAAGAGATGATGGTTGTTTATTTTATAAAAAAGATTGCTTAAATGCCAAGTGCTTAGAATGTGGTGGCTTGTCCAAGTTTAGAACATGTTTTCATGAGGGTTTGGAACACAATTTTGGAAAGACACTCATCCAGAAAAAGGTATATGAAATAGTGAAATATACATTGAAGAGTGGAGGTGAAGGCTCTAGATGTGAGTTAGTTGCAAATGAATACAATGTTGCTGATTTTATCTCAGATTTCAAGACAAATCTTTTTTACAAGTATGGAAGGCATAGTCACAGGTCTCAATGGTTGGATCAACAATTCAGGACATGTAAGGACACTTTCCCCATTGGGACTATTATATCCGTTGTAGACTTCGCGGAGAACTATACATTGCAGCCCCAAAATGAGACTCAAGCTCAATATTACAATTTGATTCAGGTTGCTATTTTTGTACACATCACATATAGACATTCCCCTGATAGCACAAAAGATGAGCGAAAGATAATCAGAGAGTACCATTTTTATATGAGCGATGACAAGTCTCACTCTCATGAGTTTGTTCAACATTATTTCCAAAACTATTTTGACTTCTTGCAGGAAAATGGTATTGCTATGGATAGGCATCTCATTTGGTCGGATAATTGCACCGGTCAATTTAAGAATGCCAAAATGTTTTATTGGTTGTGTAGAATGCATGTGGAGAGAGGTGTACCTCATATTTGGATTTTTTTTGAGTCAGGGCATGGGAAAGGGGAGCATGACGGAGCAGGTGCGTGTGTGAAGAGAGCTCTAGTTAAGGAGCAATTGAGGATTTCAGGTGTTGTACTTCTTGATGCTCATTCTATTGTTGATTGGTGTACTTTAGCATTGTCATAGGGGGGGACTCTTGATTCTACAGTGCGTAGATTCTTTTTGTTGGTTGAGGAGGGAACTATAGGAGATAGATTGGATTGTCAAATAGTGAAAGACTCTTCAAAAATGCATTCATTTTGAAGCTCCAATACTAGTACATGGACCATTTGGACACGAGAGCTGGCTTGTTTTTACCCCATGTGTTTTCAGTATGATTGGGATCATTGCGAGTCAAGTGAGTGGGTGGATACATGGGTTCCATAGTATTTGACTCCTTTATCTTTGACACTCTCTATAAGAAATGATGACATGGACACTTTAGTTGACTATGACCATCTTTCAGATCTTTTGAAGCCAGGAGATGTTTTTGCATTGGTTGCACCACAAAGGAATGATGAGAGGTCAAATTATTGGTTAGCATGTTGTGTAAAAGGTAAACAGAAGCTTGTACAACCAATGACAGATGGTGATGGGTTCACATATCCTACTGGTTCAGGTTGTTGTTGTGGGAACATGGTTGCGAACATACATGATTAGAAAGAATGGAGTTCCTGCATTTGAAGGACTATGAGAAGCACAAAACTATTTGGATGTATTCACACCTTGTTATAGCAACAAATGTCAAGTTGTCAAAGCATCATGGAAGACCAAAGACAAAATAACTTTGGACTATTACTACTGTTGATCATGAAGCACTATTGGAGACCCTAAAGCAAAGAGATGACCCTTCAGGAACACTTGACTAGGTAATAAGTTAACTTAGTGCATTATTTTCTAAGTTCGTTAAGCTTAATTTGAATACATTAATTTGACCTTTCTTATATTGTATTTTGAGTCAATAAACTTGGTTTTGTATGTGGAATGTACTTGTGTAGGAGCACCTATGAAGACGCTTACGGTCACCATGGATCCAATCAGAGATAGAAGAACAAAAGGATCCTTACTGGTTAATTGAGATCTTTTGAAGCCTATAATGGCAATTTGTAACAATCAATTTGATTTAAAAGTTAAATGTCCTTAAACTCTTCATAAGGACTTATGACCAAAATCATGTATGGGTGGCCAATAGTGCCAAGAAGAGATATTACATGTCATATACTTATGTCATTTGCATGGGTTTGAATTCTTACATGTTTGATTGTTGTTTGTAATGCTTTAAGGATATTATTTTTTATCATTTCAAAAAATCTATAAAAGTTAAACCTCAAACATAATAAGCTCCACAGTTCAAATTTAACAAGCTTAATCATGATTAATTTCACAGCTCAAATTTCAAACATACCACTAAAAGTCAGTTGAAAGTGGCTCGTATCTCAGACCTCGTGAGAGGTATTGACAAACTGTCAGGTGCTACAGGATCATGTTTTTGAGGTCTACAATAACCTCTCTCATTTTTGGGTGATTCGACTTTGTTTGCATTTGGCAAGGCGATCTCAGTCGATGCCAAAACTTGCAATGAGGGTCAGTTGAAAGTGGGTCAGCAGCGTATCTTTGAAACCGTCCAACCTAGCATCAAACCGTCTGCTCCATCAGCTTCGGTTGGCTGGGTAAACACAAATGACAACCCCATTCTACCACAGAGTCACCGGAATGCTCGCGACCACGCTCGACCCAAGTGACCCCAAGGTGCACTAAGCACAATTGGGCCGCGATCTTCTGGGGCTCATATCTGGGACCTTGTGAGAGGTATCGACAAACTATCAGGTGTTATAGGATCATATTTTTGAGGTCTACAATAACCTCTCTCAGCTTTGGGTGATTTGACTTTGTTTGCATTTGGCAAGGCAATCTCAGTTGATGCCAAAACTTGCAGTGAGGGTCAATTGAAAGTGGCTCAGCAGCGTATCTTTCAAACCGTCTGACCTAGCATCAAATCATCTTCTCCATCAGCTTTGGTTGGTTGAGTAAATGCTAGTGACAACCTCATTCTTCCCATAGAGTCACTGGAACGCTCGCGACCACGCTTGACCCAAGTGACCCCAAGGTGCACTAAGCACGATTGGGCAGCGATCTTCTGGGGCTCATATCTTCGACCTCATGAGAGGTATCGACAAAATGTTAGGTGTTACTAGGATCATGTTTTTGAGGTCTACAATAACCTCTCTTAGTTTTGGGCGATTCGAATTCCTTTGCATTTGGCAAGGCGATCTCAGTCGATGCCAACACTTGCAGTGAGGGTCAGTTGAAAGTGGCTCAGCAGCATATCTTTCAAACCGTCTGACCTGGCATCAAACCGTCTGCTCCATCAGCTTTAGTTGGCCGGGTAAACACCAATGACAACCCCGTTCTGCCCACAGAGTCACCGAAATGCTCGCGACCACACTCGACCCAAGTGACCCCAAAGTGCACTAAGCACGATTGGGTAGCGATCTTCTAGGGCTCGTATCTTGGACCTCATGAGAGCTATTGAAAAACTATTAGGTTTTATAGGATCATGTTTTTTAAGGTCTACAATAACCTCTCTCAATTTTGGGGGATTCAACTTCCTTTGCATTTGGCAAGGCGATCTCAGTCGATGCCAAAACTTACAGTCAGGGTCAGTTGAAAGTGGCTCAACCAACGTCTCTTTCAAACCGTCTGACCTGGCATCGAATCATTTGCTCCATCAGCTCTAGTTGGCTGTGTAAATGCTAGTGACAACCCCATTCTACCCACAGAGTTAGCGGAACACTTGCGACCACGCTTGACCCAAGTGACCCCAAGGTGCACTAAGCACGATTGGGTAGAGATATTCTGTGGCTCGTATCTTAGACCTCATGAGAGCTATCAAAAAACTATTAGGTGCTATGGGATCATGTTTTTGAGGTCTACAATAACCTCTCTCAATTTTGGGCGATTTGAATTCTTTTGCATTTGGCAAGGCGATGTCAGTCGATGCCAAACTTGGAGTCAGGGTCAGTTGAAAGTGGCTTAGCAACGTATCTTTCAAACCATCTGACCTGGCATCGAATCATCTACTCCATTAGCTCTGGTTGGCTGGGTAAACACTATTGACAACCCCGTTCTACCCACAGAGTCACCGGAACACTCGCGACCACGCTTGACCCAAGTGACCCCAAGGTGCACTAAGCACGATTGGGCAGTGATCTTCTGGGGCTCGTATCCTGGACCTCATGAGAGGTATTGACAAACTATCAGGTGTTACAAGATCATGTTTTTGAGGTCTACAATAACCTCTCTCAGTTTTGGACGATTCGACTTCATTTGCATTTGGCAAGGCGATCTCAGTCGATGCCAAAACTTGCAGTCAAGGTCAGTTGAAATTGGCTTAGCAGCGTATCTTTCAAACCGTTTGACCTGGCATCGAATCATCTACTCCATCAGCTTTGGTTGGCTGGGTAAATTCTAGTGACAACCCCGTTCTACCCACAGAGTCACCGGAACGCTCGCGACCACGCTTGACCCAAGTGACCACAAGGTGCACTAAGCATGATTGGGCAGAAATCTTTTGAGGCTCATATCTTGGACCTCGTGAGAGGCATTAACAAACTATCATGTGTTACATTGATCATGTTTCCAAGGTATGCAATAACCTCTCTCAGTTTTGGGTGATTCAGCTTCGTTTACATTTGGCAAGGCGATCTCAGTCGATGCCAAAACTTGCAGTGAGGGTCAGTTAAAAGTGGCTCAGCAGTGTATCTTTCAAACCCTCTAACCTGGCATTGAACTGTCTGCTCCATCGACTCTGGTTAGCCAGGTAAACACCAATGACAACCCCATTCTACCACAGAGTCACCGGAACGCTCGCAACCACACTCGACCCAAGTGACCCCAAGGTGCACTAAGCACGATTTGGGCAGCGATCTTCTGGGACTCATATCTCAGACCTTGTGTGAGCTATCGACAAACTATCAGGTGGTATAGGATCATTTTTTTGAGGTCTACAATAACCTCTCTCAATTTTGGGTGATTCGACTTCCTTTGCATTTGGCAAGGCAATCTCAGTCGATGCCAGAACTTGCAGTAAGGGTCAGTTGAAAGTGGCTTAGCAGCATATCTTTCAAACCGTCTGACCTGGAATTGAACCATCTACTCCATCAACTTTGGTTGGCTGGGTAAACATTAATGACAACCCCGTTCTGCCCATAGAGTCACCGAAATGCTCGCGACCATGCTCGACCCCAAGTGACCCCAAGGTGCACTAAGCATGATTGGGCCGCGATCTTCTAGGGCTCATATCTCAGACCTCGTGAGAGCTATCAACAAACTATTAGGTGCTATGAGATTTTGTTTTTGAGGTCTACAATAACCTCTCTCAATTTTTGGCAATTCGACTTCGTTTGCATTTGGCAAGGCGATCTTAGTCGATGTCAAAACTTGCAGTCAGGGTCAATTGAAAGTGGCTCAACAACGTATCTTTCAAACCGTCTGACCTGGCATTGAATCATCTACTCCATTGGCTCTGGTTGGCTGGGTAAACACCAGTGACAACCTCTTTCTACCCACAGAGTCACCGGAACACTCGCGACCACACTCGACCCAAGTGACCCCAAGGTGCACTTAGCACGATTGGGCAACAATCTTCTGGGGCTCATATCTTGGACCTTGTGAGAGATATCAACAAATTGTCAGTGTTACAGGATCATGTTTTCAAGTTCTACAATAACCTCTCTCAGTTTTGGGCGATTCGACTCCGTTTGCGTTTGGCAAGGCGATCTCAGTCAATGCCAAAACTTGCAGTGAGGGTCAGTTGAAAGTGGCTCAACATCATATCTTTCAAACCGTCTAACCTAGCATCAAATCATCTACTCCATTAGCTCTGGTTGGCCAGGTAAACACCAGTGACAACCTCATTCTTCCCACAGAGTCACTGAAATGCTCGCGACCACACTCGACCCAAGTGACCCCAAGGTGCACTTAGCATGATTGGGTAGCGATCTTCTAGGACTCATATCTCAGACCTTGTGAGAGCTATCGATAAAATTTTTAGGTGCTATGAGATCATGTTTTTGAGGTCCACAATAACCTCTCTCAGTTTTGGGCGATTCGACTTCATTTGCATTGGCAAGGCAATCTCAGTAGATGCCAAAACTTGCAGTCAGGGTCAGTTGAAAGTGGCTCAGTAGCGTATCCTTCAAACCATCTAACCTGGTATCAAACCATCTACTCCATCAGCTCTAGTTTCTTGGGTAAACACTAGTGACAACCCTGTTCTACCCATAGAGTCACCGAACACTCGCGACCACGCTTGACCCAAGTGACCCCAAGGTGCACTAAGCACGATTGGGAAGTGATCTTCTGGGGCTCGTATCTTGGACCTCATGAGAGGTATCAACAAAATCTTAGGTGCTATGAGATTGTGTTTTCGGGGTCTACAATAACCTCTCTTAGTTTTGGGCGATTCGACTTCGTTTGCATTTGGCAAGGCGATCTCAGTCGATGCCAAAACTTGCAGTGAGGGTTAGTTGAAAGTGGCTTAGAAGCGTATCTTTCAAACCGTCTGGACCTGGCATCAAACCAATCTACTCCATCAGCTCCGGTTGGCTGGTAAACACCAATGACAACCCTGTTCTGCCCACAGAGTCACCGGAATGCTCGCGACCACACTCGACCCAAGTGACCCCAAGGTGCACTAAGCACGATTGGGTAGTGATCTTCTAGGGCTCATATCTTGGACCTCGTGAGAGGTATCGACAAACTGTTAGGTGTTACAAGATCATGTTTTTGAGGTCTACAATAACCTCTCTCAGTTTTGGGTGATTCGACTTCGTTTGCATTTGGCAAGGTGATCTCAGTCGATGCCAAAACTTGCAGTGAGGGTCAGTTTGAAAGTGGCTCAGCAGCGTATCTTTCAAACCGTCTAACCTGGCATCGAATCATCTACTCCATTAGCTCTGGTTGGCTAGGTAAACACCAGTGACAACCCTATTCTACCCACAGAGTCACCGGAACGCTTGCGACCACACTCGACCCAAGTGACCCCAAGGTGCACTAAGCACAATTGGGCCACGATCTTCTGGGGCTTGTATCTCAGACGTCGTGAGAGCTATCAACAAAATGTTAGGTGCTATGAGATCATGTTTTTTAGGTCTACAATAACCTCTCTCATCTTTGGGTGATTTGACTTCATTTGCGTTTGGCAAGGCGATCTCAGTCGATGCTTGTAGTCAGGGTCAGTTGAAAGTGGCTTAGCAGCGTATCTTTCAAACTGTCTGACCTGGCATCGAACTGTCTACTCCATCAGCTCTGGTTGGC
The DNA here is from genome assembly GCA_027943335.1 of Chamaecyparis obtusa. Lineage (NCBI taxonomy): Eukaryota > Viridiplantae > Streptophyta > Pinopsida > Cupressales > Cupressaceae > Chamaecyparis > Chamaecyparis obtusa. Next base: position 6,807 of record BSBK01007841.1, on the reverse strand, counting down.
TGGGTAAATGCCAATGACAACCCCATTTTTCCCACAGAGTCACCAAAATGCTCGTGACCACGCTCGAACCAAGTGACCCCAAGGTGCACTAAGCACGATTGGGCAGCGATCTTCCAGGGCTCATGGATCAAGTAGAAATTTTTCTGAGCAGACATTGTCCTATTTGGTATGGTTATGAAGGTAGGCTGAAATGGTTAGAGAGGCTATCAATGCCACTGTCTATCCAAGGACATGCCATCATCCTTGGGGTCGGTTATAATTTTAACTATCGAGTCCCATAAAAATTGTGACTTGGAAGTATAGACAATATATGTAAACTATTCAACAGAATGCCCACAAGTAGAGCACGGCATATGGAATTGCAGATAGGAGTAGTAGAACTAGTAAAAGGTATCCAAAAATGAAGTTTCCAAAGCTTTGTTAGGTTAGACTGGTCAATGACAATGAGAATTGGTTTTTTACATCGACAGTATTGGCATTTGAGAACATGATAATCTATAACGCAATTTCAATATTAAGACATTATCATTTCCTAAGAATGCCCCAACACCGAATGTCAAGGAGGACCCGACATCTTCCTTGATGGACAGAACCTTGTTTCATGCTCGGTTGTTGGATTCATAGAGGTTTGGGACTATATCAGTGGGAAACTTAAGAGCGATTTTCAATACCAAGCTGATGATGCCTTCATGACGCATGATAATGCAGTTCTTTATGTTGACATCAGTCATGATTCAGAGATGTTGGCTTCAAGTTCATAGGGTGGTAAAATTGAGGAGGATGTGCTCGCAATTGAATCCCAAAATACATATGTATGATGGCTTCGACAAAATGTTTCTTGGTGTCACTTGCATGAAGCGGTATGTTTGTGGAGAGCTAGAAATGACATGCTCTAGTTATAGCACCAAGCGTCCAATCAAAACATAGAGGCATTAACACTTGTGTTGCAATAAGATCCAGATGGCACTATTCTATAGGAATAGATCCATTTTGAAAGATGTAGAGCACCAAGTAACATGGACTTTCATAACAAAATATTACTAAGGCACTCACAAAGGGATACTTAATGTATTTGAGAAAGAAGATGTGGATAGACACGTCCTCAAGAATTAGTTATTATAACAGGAAAGAAACTAACCAAAAGGGGAAAATAAGTAAGGCTCGTAGAGGAGATTTTGGGGGTTCCGGATTCCACCTAACCCGAGAGACTTTGTGACAGGGGAGGGATAGATTAGGATTTTTATTGTAATGCAGGGAAAGAGGGATTTTATTTTTAGATAATGATAATGTACAGGAACATCAGAATCTTTGTTGTTTTGCTGTGTTTAAAGAAGGATATGTCAGCATATTAAAACTTTGATTTTAGATGCTCACTTTATGATTGATATTCATCTTTGAATGATATTGGTTTCTTTTGAATGCATATCTATTACGTCTGATCATCAACACGATCATCTGTGGACTTTATGCTATAGTTTTTTGTGTATTTGGAAAGAACCATTCGTCTTTCTCTCTTAGTTTCTTTCTATAATGCATTGTTTAGGCAAATGAAATTTGTAGTGTTTACTGTCCTTTTCTTTTAATAAATTAGTCCCTTTGCATCTATCTCGTGTTTACGAATAGATGTTTGTAAGCCTTTATTGCTTTTAGGTTAAAAGCATTATCATTTATAGTTTAGTTGATTCATTGTAAATCCTGCATGGGGAGCTGTACTCGGATAATTCAAAGGGTGCTTACGCTTCTCAATAGTGAAGTGACCCAACTGTTGGTGTTGGTTGAGTCTTTTTGTTTGGGCTTTAAGGGTCATTTTGTAAGCATTTCTTTCAAAGACAAATCTGTTCACCAACAAGAGTTAAACCTCAAACATAATAAGCTCCATGAACAGGGTATTCCAGAGTAAAGAAAAACAAATGTAACTTCAACAAGATATAATTTAAATCATAATGATAATCATAGTCAGGATATAACTTCACCATTCAATTCCATAACATGAATTTAATAAATATGTATATACAAAAGATGACGCAAATATAACATATAAATGAATATGTTCTATATATGTATAAAATGTATCAAAAGTATGTTTATATACAAATTTATGGCAGATGCCATTTCAAAATGTCTACAAAATCAATGTTTTAAGGTGTACAATGTGGCATATATGCCATCTCAAAATGTGCCAAGTGTCATCTCTAAATGACCACAAAACTAAAACTGCATCCTATGTTGTAGGGGGATCATCAAAATGTAGCCTCTTTGAAGGAGTGTTGGGCTCTGATTGATCCTGCATAATTTTAATTAAATTAGTGTTTGAAAATTATGAATAATATATATATATATATATATATATATATATATAATTCATAATTTTCAAACACTAATTTAATTAAAATTATAACCAAATACAAATAAATTTGTACCTGGTCTCTCGATCACCTACCACGATCAGGTGTCCTAGCATAAGTCCTGGGTAGCGAAGGGACCATGCCAACAATACCAACTCTGACCTATAAATATATATTTGCAATAATGAGATTAGTAGACTGGTGCAACATAGAGTAATAAATCTACAAAATAGGATGATAGCATAATAAAATTACAAATTGATTGAACTAAAATTAAAACTTACATTTGGTGATCCCTCCTCTGGAATAGTGGGCTGGGTCAACAAAGAAACAAAAGATTCTCGTGGGACCTCCCTCACAGTCGGAGTAACCTATGAGAGTAAAAAGATTGTCAATTATATATCAATGTACTTCATCATAGCAACCCTAATTACAAAATACAAATAACAATATGTAAAATTCTACGTACAATCAGGCTATCATTTCGAATCGAGACGCCTGTAACCCTACACCGCCGAACCGGTGTCGGGACATCATCAATAGCCACACCCTATACAATAAAGTGCAAGTAAAATATTTATTACTACACACAAGTGGCATACATATCATGCATAATTAATCTTAAACAATTAACTACCTTTCCTTTGTCGACACCTGATGAAGGAACCCCCTCACGCCCCCCACTGATGTCGGCTGTAGCCTGCAAGAACACAATAAGATGACAATATATATTAGTAAATGTATGAATTTTATTGCTCTAATTGATAGAGATTTAAGCATGTACACCAAATGATATAAAAAAAACTAATGGGTACATAATTTATAATATACCATATAGTCATCAAGGCCAAATGAAATGGCCGAAAGTGTGGACTCATCCACCTGTCTCACCTCCTCCTGTGTCATCGACTGAACATAAATGGAAAAAATATATATACATAAGTGCATGCAATCATTAAAACTAATCTAAATAAATAAATTATTTTTAAATTAAATAAGTCATGTGACAAATTTATTTATAATGTTCACTCTTACCGTATCAACAGGAGTCAATGGCTCTATGTGCACCTCCTGAGCACTCTCATGAGATGTAGATGCTCCATGAGGTGTTGCAGCCTCTCCTGTATCTCCCTCATCAATATCATGAAACTGATATATATCAGAATCAGTAAGCGGTCCGAGGCACATATGCTTGCACATAATGCACATATGGGGCTCGCATACATGTGAACTCCGATGAGATGTCGATGGGCCAGCAGCATCCACAAGAGGCAACACTGACCTAGTCTGTGTGATCAACTGATCACTCAGTAAATGAATGGCCCTAATAGTCAGTTCAGCAGCCTCATAAATGATATCAGGATGCTGCACTGGAGGAGGGGGTGTGACATCAGTGGGGGGGACAAAGGTAGTGGCCTTTCGGCGCTAGGAAGATGGCCTAGTCTAAGGAGCTCCTCTGCCTATGCCCATGTTGGGCCTCATACTCCAATAATCAACATGGTGACCAAGCACAAACTCAGCATACAATTTTTTAAGGAAATAAAATGGGACCTCCAAATTGCTATGTGGTGGTTTATCAAAAGCCATCCACCAGCGATCCCAAAAGTTTGTGCGCATTGCTTCATTTGTGCACCATTTTATTGATAATTTGGGCTTTTTGGGGTCAACTGGTATTCCAGCTTTAGGATCGACAAAAAGGGCGGCTATATCTTCCTTACTTATATTAAGAGCCGCAATCCCATCATGGTCAAGCCCATCATCAAATTGGGCGTGCATATCATCACGCCAATGAAGAGCAGCATTATGTTGCTGCGTGAGTGTGTCAATATTTCCAACAATTGTATTTAGTGTGGCAAGCATGGGACCTAATGTAGGTATATTTTGATACGTATTTTGGAAACCTCATATTGTGTTCAAATTTTCTTCTATCAAATCTTGTAAAGATTTAGGGTTTAGATATGGGGGATTGTTTTTGGGATTGTTATTTGGAGGGTTATTTTCTTCATTGTTGTCAGCCATGCCTGATTAAATAAAAAACAAATATAAGTTTCAAATATTATTACAAATATAAATACAAAACCCTATTTTTTTAAAAAATGCTACATTTATAATGAAAATGAAATAAATTAATAAAAATATGCAATTAACTACTTACCGAATATGCTTGGAGTTGAATTTGGGGTTTCCAATATCAGGTATCCGAAAATATATCGGGTATCAGAAAAATGCAGTTAGAAACTTGAAGAAATCGCGCTAGGAAATGAAGAATAGGGCTCGCGGGTGTCGGATATATGCCACAGTTATCGGGTACCCAATTAGGTATGTGCTTTGGTGGCAGCTTTGCCCAAGTGTACTGACACCCAGGCCTACTAAAAAGTCAACAAGCACTTTCATGCACTTTTGGACGAGTGAAAAGTGAATATTTTTCACATCGCCACTTTTTGGCCCCTCATGATCTTCCACAGACCCAAATATAGTACTTTCCTAAGTAGCAACAGTCTTACCAGTTAAGGTTTTGACATCAATGACAATACAACAATTGTTTCAATTGCAGTTTCCAACAAACGTTATTGTAGTCATTTGCTTTTACAAATTCATCTTTGTTGCAACCTTTTCTCTATATTGTTATTAGGGTTTCATTCAGTTCATTTGTTCTTTATATAATGTTGTGAAATGATTGCATGAAATGTCAAAGAAATATGGTACATTGTTGATAATATGATTAGAGTTGCTAGTAAAATTAAGAAAAATTATTGTAGTCTTTTTCTTTTACTGTATCTTGTTTGATTCAACTAATTTTATGTTTTTAGTTGAGGGTTTGACTCCGCCATTTTGTTTGTAAATCATAGTGTAAAATTATTGCATGGATTGTCAAATAAATAGGGCATAATGTCAAAAATATGTTATTTTATTCATTTTCTTTTACAGTTTCCTATTGGTTTCAACCATTTCTTTGTGTTCACTCTAGGGTTTGAGTGGTTCATTTTATTTTTATATCATAATGTGAAGTTATTGCAAGGCATGTCGATGAAATATGGTACATTGTCAATAATATGATCAAAGTTACTAGTTTAATAATGAAAAGTTATTGTTTTCTTTTTCTTTTATAGTTTCTTATTTGTTTCAACCATTTCTGTGTTTCCAGTCGAGGGTTTGACTCGGTCCATTTTTTTACATCATACTGATTAATAATTGCATGGAATGTCAAAGAATTAGGGTATAATATCAATAATATGATCAAATGTTCTTGTTTAATCATTAAATATTATTGTATTCATTTTCTTTGACGGTTTTCTTTTTGTTTCAACCCTTTCTCTATATTCAATCGAGGGTTTGAATCCGTCTATCTGTTCTTCTTATCACACTATCAAATTATTGCATTGAATGTCAAATAAATACATTACATTGTCCATAACATGATTAAATCTAATAGTTTAATCATGAAATGTTAATGTATTCATTTGTATTTTTTATTACTTATTTTTTTCAACTATTTATCTATATTCAAATGAGGGGACATTATGAATTTTTATTTAAGTTTACAATGACTTTATGAATTTCTCTTTACCCATTATGTTTATGCATTTCTCTCTAATAATCCAATGTATGCATTGCTAAGCTTACATTGACTATATGCATTCTTAAGTTGACATTGAATTATTTGTCTCCATAATTACTATTTGCATTCTTAAATTGACATTGACTGTAGCATTTGCTTACATTAAACTGTGACATTATTACATGGAATGTCAAAGAAATATGGGACATTATCGATAATATAATCACATCTGCTAGTTTAATCATGAAATATTATTAATATATTTTCTTTTACAGTTTCTTGTTTGTTTCAACCATTTCCCTATATTTCAACCATGGAATGTCTCCACATTATAAATTTTACATTTGATTGTATTTATTTATCTTTACTTGTTGACTCTATGTATTTCTTGATAATCTTCAAATGTATGCAATTTCAAGCTTACATTGATTGTACGCATTCTTAAGCTTCAACATTGTAAAATTAGAAGAACAATAGGGGATTATGTGGATGTTAGAAAATATTAACGTAGCTTTTCCATCCTCACAAACAATAATTATTTCTTCTATGGTCGTGATTGTGTAGAAAGAATTATCTGATTCACAATATTGGTTGATCCACTGCATCGATGTATTTGAAGCCTATAAACTACCATATCATAATCCCCTATTGGGAAAGGGGAAGAACCTATAGACTTTGTTTGATCTGAGGATTCAGCCATGGTTTGGTTTAAAAACACACATTGCTCGAATGCTCAAGTTTGTATTATTGAAGTCATTGGGAAAGACCTTATTTATGTAGAGAGGTGATGCATATATGCATCATAGCTTGTACCTATCTTTTTGTCACAGTGCATGGACTTGTTGTAATCAGTCCAGTTGTGACCTACACACACACACACACACACAGATATATATATATATA